>CP135554.1:5047469-5087958 GCA_032402905.1 Khaya senegalensis | reverse complement strand
GGGCTTCAAATGGATGGCTCAATTGCTCCCATGGTTCATTGCAAAACCGTAATTATATTCATTGGGCCAGGCCGGAATAACACGGAACTTTCTTTTCCCTTGGGCCGGGCCGAGCTATTCTCAGTAATAATAAAAATAAATAATAATTAATTAATTAATTAATTAATTGATCCAAAGAAGGACAATTGGTGAAAAGACAAAGCTCGCACGCACTCAATAAAAACAGAATGTATAAGAATATATTAAATAAAAATAAATAAAATTTATTTATTTTTTGAATTGTTTAATTGTGAAGGGAGAAAACTCATATTTACATATAATTATTTTAATTTAAATAGTAAAAATAATAAGAAATAAAATAAAATTAACAATAAATAGTAAAAAAAAATATTTACGAGTAATTAAATAAAAATAAAAATAAAAAAGAAGAAATTGAGGTGATAATGAAATAAAATAAACAAATACTTCAATGGAGAGACATAAAAAACAAAAACATTAAAATAAGAAAAAAACATGGACAGTGCTTTTGCTTTTGTTGTTTCCATTACAAAACAAAACCTAAAAACAACAGTAACAGAGGGGGAAAAAAAAAAAAAAAAGAGACAAAGCAACACGGTGCTTGTCTCGCAGACCAAAAAGAATTCCATTCTCTCTCTCTCTCTCTATCTCTCTGCGTCTTACCGCTTCCTAATCGTCATTTATTGATTCGTCTCTATTGTTATATATAATTCACGGATTTTGTTTTAATTTGTATATCTAGACGTCATCTGGGTTAGTTTTGTTTTTGTAATTTGCATGGTCGAAATCCAATCTTTTTGGCTCGAATTTGATAAGTGTGACATTGGTTTTAATCGTGAAGGGATCTGTTGAGTGTCGGAGACATGAGTTTGATATGGGTTTGAGAGGCTTTGTGCGAATGAATGAGATATGGGATTGGAATCCGTTGGCGGGTTTGTGAAAATATGATCATCAATTTATCATCAGCACAAGGAAACTCGGTTCAGGAAATTCAACGGTGATTGATCAATTTTTTTCTGTCTTTTAGTTTTCTTTTTTTCGCTTGATGATGCGATTAATGGAGCCAGTGGGTGTGGTCAATTTGCGGATAGTAGCTTGATTTCGGGTGTTTGGCGGTGGGTCAATGGATGAGGGCAGCCCTAGCTATGGAGGTCAAGTATTGGGCGTCACGTGGAGGCCAAAGGAGCTGGCTTTTGTGCCATATTTGGCGCAGAAGGAAGCGAAGGCTTTGCGTGTTGTCGTTAGGAAGCCTGTAAGTGATTTTGTTTGTTTTTTCGTGTGGCTTTTGGTGGGTTGATTGATTATCTGTAGTTGAAATGTTCGTGGGTTTTCGTTTGCTTGTCGAAATATGAGCATTTGGGGAATTTGAAATTGTTGTACTCCTTTATTGGTATAGGTTGTGAAGTGGGGATGATAAGACAGCTGGCTTGCTGAATTTAGTTCAGTGTTAATTTCTTTTTTTCAATATATGTTGTGCTAAGTATGATGTTGCTGCATAGAAATCTATGCTGTGCGTAATGCAAATTGTTTAAGCTGTATTCCATGAGGTGGTACAGTGGGATGGAAGGATGGATGCTTCATTTTGAGCCAATGATGAACAACAAGGAATTAAAGCTTTATATGATTAGAGTTGTGTGTTACAGTAGGATTCACCAGTTTTTTGATTGTTGTTATCTTATAAATCCCAAAGAAGCTAAGGAACTAGTCTAAAGTTGTTTTTGTTTTTTTTATTTTTTCGTTTTTGCATTTTTATCTTGTTTTCATTTTCACATTTTAGAAACAATCTCTCATTTGTTTTAAACTAGTCACAAATTGTGTAGATTCTACTATTACAATCCCTTGTTAAAGCATACATTTTCTTCAATTCTGAATGGAGATTTCTTTAGTGAGATAGAAAAGTTTGCAGGAGTATAGGCCATTACAATCCCTTCCCCCGTGCCATCTTTGTTTTTCAATAAATCACATCACTATTGGCTTACTTTATCTTTATCATTGTCGTTGCTGCAATGACCTTTATTGATTGCTTATAGAAAGCTTTTGTTATTATCAGTGATTATGTCATTATGAAAAATGTCCATTGTTCTTTTCTAATTGAATGATGATATGAAGAAACAAGAGGCATTGCGACATGCTGACAAGAACCCCATAGGCCTATTTATCCAAGCCAATCCAGTTTGCAGATTTTTATTTTTAGACGTGATACCTGATCGAATAGGTAGCCAGAAAACTTGTTCTGCTATAAATATATGGTATCAATGGGAAAAGCTGGAAACTGTTGAGTAGTTTTTGCTATATGCTTATACCCATTTGGATATTTGGTTTTGGGATTACTTGAAAGAGAAATTGTGTGATGTGGCATTATTTTAAACATCATGTAATGTGATACTGTTAGATTCTGATCATTGTATCATCCAAGTTATTTCCATATTAAGTCCAAGATTTGGAACAATATTGGATTCATTGGATAAAAAGTGTTGCATGGTGCTATTCATGTGGATATAGATCATGATAAGTATCAAGCAAAAAAAAAAGTGGCATAGATACTAATTATTATCAATTGTATTGAGTTTATTCACCTTTAGCTGCTTTGCTCTCAACCTTTTCTACTGTGTGACTTACCGCTTTGTTGTCCACTTGCGGAAATAAATTTACAGTTTCATTTATATTTTCAACATATTTAATATAATTGGTATGATGGTTGCAGAACTTGCACTTGTTAAGAAGCAAACCTTTGTGCTGAGATTCAGTTTTAATTATGCAGTTGCTGGCTAGACTAACAAAGGATATTGTTGAAACATACCAAATATGCAATCCCCAGTTTAAGTATTCAGAAGAACTAAATCCAAAACGATATTTGACCAGCCCATCAGTTGGGGTCCTCAATGATGGCTATGATAATGTGAACTCAGATCTTATTCTCACTGTGAACTTTGTCATGGTCAATTCAGAGTCACAACGAAGGTTTGTTTCCTTCTTCATCATTTTCCCGGTATTCACCTATTGCTTTTGAAATTCTTATTTTCCTTGTACAGCTTCACATTTGATAGGCATTGGAATTCTTGTGTATTTGTTTGGCGGGTATAGAAACCATTGAAGGCATTTGTCATTGTTTCTTAGTATAATTATTCTATGGGGTTAATGACAACTAGTTTGGTCCATACAGAGTTGTAACTCAAATTTTGATCCTGCACAATGACAATTATATGTTATTTTTCATTCATATAGCTTCTAGCTACCTTAGTACATGACCGACATCTGTGCAATGGAATTTTGAACCTTAAGGTGTTAATATTTTTTGCTTTTACCCGGCAAGGGTGCAATTTTGTTGCAGTAAAATGATTTCAACTCTGCTCAACACAGGAGTGCCATTTGTAGCTCTTTATGCTTGTATAATCAAGTTTATTATTATATGTTTACTTTCCGTTAGCTTCATGTATGAGAATTAGGCACCACTCCTTGGTGTATGGACATGAATGTTGTAACACGCACTCAAGTATATCATCTGTGGCCCAATATTTTTTTAATCTAGGATTTCACAATCACACGTATAATCATTTCTTTTTTATCATTTGCAGATACATTGTCAAAGATCTTCTTGGCCATGGGACTTTTGGGCAGGTTGCTAAATGCTGGGATGCAGAAACTAATAGTTTCGTTGCTGTGAAGATAATAAAAAATCAACCTGCATACTATCAGCAAGCACTGGTTGAAGTATCTATTTTGACAACGGTACTTAAGTTCTACCCTAGCTGTATAATTCTTGCTTCTAGTGATTATTAATCTTAAAACTTGTGTTTGCTCCTCTGTTTGCCTTTTGCAGTTAAATAGGAAGTATGATCCTGAGGATAAGCACCATATTGTTCGTATTTATGATTACTTTGTACATCAGCGTCATTTGTGCATTTGCTTTGAGTTGCTTGACACAAATCTGTAAGTAACAAAACCTACATGAATCTGTGCTCCAAAAGTGCATCTGCAGTGACCTTGTACCATTAATTTATATGTAATGTTTTAGCTTTTTGTGTTCTTTTAACATTTTATACCTATTCAGGTACGAGCTTATCAAGATTAATCATTTTAGGGGGTTATCATTGAGCATTGTCCAATTGTTCTCCAAACAGGTAGGTATTTCAGCTCAGAATTCAATTTGGTTCTGTACATGATTTCCTTTGGGTTCAATGATACTCATTATGATGTTTCAATTGTTTATGTATCTATATATTTTATCATACAGATTTTACGTGGACTGGCTCTATTGAAAGATGCTGGGATAATTCACTGCGATCTGAAGCCTGAAAACATTCTTCTGTGCACAAGGTAAAATATTTTTTGGCATGTTTGATGTGAAAATAGTGTACTAGATCTTTTTCCTGTTGAGTATAAACTTTTATCTTGAAAATAACAGCGTAAAGCCGGCAGAAATTAAAATAATCGACTTTGGATCAGCATGCATGGAAGATCGCACTGTATACTCCTACATTCAGGTTTGCACATATGGTTATTGCTAGACTTCTGTTTTTAGTTTATGATGCTCATGATCTTGTTCTTGCTGCAGAGTCGTTATTATAGATCTCCGGAAGTTCTTCTTGGATATCAGTATCCTTTTAAATAAAATTGTAGTTTTATTCTTTGGGATCTCTTGCCTTTTACCATGCGCTTCTGCATCTGTGGCTCATACGCTTGTGATTTTGTATTGTTGTTATCTTTTCACATTTTACTTGGCTTCTGCTCTACAACGTTGTTGGAATCAGTTGAACAAATTTCAAGTTCTGGATGATTGATTCCAACATAGTTCATCGTGTAAAGAGGTAGATATGGAATGCTATTATCAAAAAGGATCTTGTTTTGTTTTAAATTTTATATCCAACTTGTTTGCCATCGTCTAACCTTAATTATTATTATTTTGTTAGGAAACAAACTAGATTTGCTAATGACAAGTATAGTTACATGCAGAAACTTTAAATGAACTTTATACTCAATGATGAATGTGGTTACCTAGAACCTTATGCTTTGGTTTTTAGATTTTTTTTTTTTCCCTGTTGAATAAGGTCTGAAAACTCTTTCTTTTGAGATAATGACAGAATGTGGTCGATTATCTCTTTGATTTTGTTAACTCGTCGAGTTCTAAATTAAAAGGATAGTCCGTTCTCATTTGCTGTGAAGGCAAGTTTTAATTATATATCTGATAATTTCTACTGGGGTAATTTCTACCGGTTAAAGTTAGTTGGAGCCTTTGAGTGCTGTCCTTTACAGTATTTCATGCATTAAAGATTTTTATTATGATCTCAAGTTCTGTATTCATAATTTGTGCAACTATCATGAATTTTGGACCTTAACCCTTTCTAGATATACTACGGCTATTGATATGTGGTCCTTTGGTTGCATAGTTGCGGAATTATTTCTAGGGCTCCCATTATTCCCAGGAGCTTCGGAATTTGACCTGTTGAGGCGAATGATTGAAATACTAGGGTATAAATCTTTATTTTTTGTTTGTAAATAGGAGTAGATTGTATTTTCATGCTTTTATGCATCCCTTTGTTGTGCATGATTTACATTGTCTTGGATTGAATGATGTCCTCACTTGGAAAAAATAAGAAAAACAAGCTATTGATAGTTGATTGCTTCTGAGAAAAGTTGTTGGTTTCTTCTTCTGTAAGCAAGAAAAAAATTCATGCTGTAAGAGGTAGCTTATGCTTTTCCATAATATACACTAACGTATGAATAATAGTTATTGTCTGTGTTTAATATAGAAAGTGGACTGGTGGAAATTAGTCTTAAAGTTCTGAAGCTCTTTTAATTGTTTATTCTCTAGGAAAAGCTTAGGATTCCATTTGAAACATGATATGAACTTTGAATATATATAAATACTTAACCATACATAATAATGTTATCAGCCTGAAATATAAAACAAAAAAATTTCTTTGATACGGGGCCAGGACACTGTTCTGGTACATAGCTCTAAAGGTATAATGTTGACATGAATTGATTATAGGCAGTTTTATTTATTGAAAGATATGTTTTAATCCTATATTTTAATGGGGGCAAAAAAGCTTTTCTTACTAACATTCTCTGGAATCCCCCAAGTGATTCCGCAGATGCCAAGGTATTGTAGCATGAAATTTGGGAACATGAATTTGCCTAGCATGCTTGTTAAATTTTGGGGGAATGGTTTGATACCTTAAGAGTGTAAAATAATGATAATAAAACAATAGTCAGAAACATTTAGTGAAATGGACCAGTTTTCTTTTTGGGGACTCTGCAGGGGATTAAACCCATGCTGATTGTTGAAGTGTTTGGTATAAGTAGATGATCTATATCAACCTAGCATGCTCACCCTAAAATGGAGTTCGTACTCTTTTTTCAAAGGAAAAAAAATGAAGTTTTTACTCCAGCTTCATCTAACATTTGAATTTTTTTTTTTAATTTGATTTAAGAGGCCTATAAGGAAGTGAAGCAAATGATTGTGCATACATCCAAATAGAAAAATAAGGGGAAAATAGATTGCTAGTCCTAACAGAAAAGTTTAGTTAGTGGTAATTTTATAAATGTAACTTCTGTCAACAACCATGCTGAAAGAGAAAAGAGATTAATTTTCCTTCCTTGTGAAAGCTGCTTTCTACCCCTTTGCACCAAAAATGGAGAATACATATTTGTGTACTTATTTTCAAAAGTTGAATTATAATGAAGTCTAGAATTGTGCATAATGGTGGGAGGCAACTGAGTAACTGACCTCGTAAATTAAAATCTGCTTAGCTTCTGGCTGAAATTTTAATTTGAATGAACATCTCTACCTTTGGATTTAATGGTCATTCTTTCTTCTCTTCCTTTCTTTGAGATCCAGGTTGGCATGAAATTTAATTAGATAAATAAAAATATATGAAACAATAATCTCTTCTTATCTGGGCTACTACTTTCTCATCTATTTTCTGTTATGTGTGTGTGTAAAAGATATTGCACTGAGAAAAAAATCTCAATTGGTAGCTTTTACCTGTTAGTTGTATTCTTTGCAAATTTTTTGAATAGTTGTTTTTAATGCATGTTGACATGTTGTAGAAGCCAGCCCCCTGATTATGTTCTAAAAGAGGCCAAAAATACAAGTAAATTCTTTAAGTGCATTGGGAGTGTCCACAATATTGAGAATGGGGAAGTTCCCATGGGTGGAAGAAGTGCTTACCAAGCATTAACAGAAATAGAGTATGAAGCTGTAAGTATTTAAATCATAGTTTCTGGCTTTATAGAGGAATATCAATATGTTTTAGAAAATGTAATATGAACAGTTCTTAAATCTATTAAATTGTTATTTTTAATCATTTAGCGATTTACACCATTGTTTGTGATGTACTTTTCTTTGCCTTGTGGTCACAATTGATAGTTTTCTGTACAGAGGGAGTTGAAAAAACCACTGATTGGGAAAGAATATTTCAACCATAAGAACCTTGAAGATATTGTTACAAACTACCCTCATAGAAAGAACTTATCTGTGGAAGATATTAGCAAAGGTTAGCTTCGATTTTTTTATATTTGAACATAGCAGGCAATTAAGCTTTATTTTATTCTTGAGGGTCACTAACACATTTTGAGACGTCTTTAACAACCTTAATATCACAAACGTGTACAGAAAATCAAATACGATTGGCCTTGGTTGATTTCCTCAGGGGACTTGTTGAGTTCGATCCTGCAAAACGATGGTCACCTTTTCAGGTAAATGAGTTCTCCCAGTTGTCTGCATCCATGCTTATTGCTGAAACTTAATCTGTTCTGTTATGTGATATAATTGTCTAGATGTGGATTGTTATTGTCTGAATTTATCTGCCTGCAGGCTTCCAAACATCCATTTGTGACAGGAGAACCTTTCACATGCCCTTATATACCTCCCCCGGAGACGCCCCATCTGGTGAGTAAGTCAGTGTATAATGATTCTCTTGCCCATGCTAGTTTACTTTTTCTAACCTAAGTGTCATAGAAACAATGGGAACCCTCCCACTGTTATTCTCAATGTTTGGAACCAAATATGCAGGGGAGCTTTCCAGCTACCCAAATAACAAGCTGATGGTTTTAAAATTATAAAACTAAAATTTACATTGGACTCGGCTAGGAATGTTGTTTCTTTTTTTTTTTTTTTCTATGTATTTCAAGTGTTGTGGAGATGATGTAGATATTTCTTATTACAAGAAAAAGAAAAAAAATGTTTGTTCCAATATGATAGAATCCTTTTCTCTCTTTTCTCTGTCATTTGTTCTTGTATTTATTTATTTATTTTGGCAGCCTGTTACTCAAAATTTTAAGGTGCATCATCACCCAGGTGCGGGCCATTGGTTTGCTGCTGGTCTTTCACCCAATGTGAGCTCAGTGTTCCTTTTAATAGTCTATTATTTTTGTCACTGGAGGCTGTGTACAATAATGATTATCATTTTATGAGTATTCATAGCTTTACTGATGTTCAGTTTTGAAATCGCAACATCCAGAAAGTAAGCGAATTATAATTCACTTTCCATACAGATTTCTGGCAGAAGCAAATTTTCCATGCATAATAGCCCACATTTTCAGATGGTGCCCTATGGGTATGCTAATAGTTATGGCAGTGTGGGAAGTTATGGTAGCTATAATGATGGTACTGGACTGGGAAGTAGCTATGGGAGTTATGGAGATAGTGGCAATACTTTTGCGTATTTTTCACCCGTTGGTCCATCGGGGATGAGCATGCATCCACAGAGCGGCGTGTCAGTCCGTGGAAGTAGTCCTGATGCAAGAAAGAGGTACGTTCAATATTCTCAAGGAAATGGACTTGGCATGAGCCCATCAGCAATGTTTGTACCTCTTCCGCTTGGCACTAGTCCCTCACAATTCACTCCTCCAAGCTCCTATGGTCAAGTTTCAGCTGGCTCTCCTGGTCATTATGGTCCTACTTCTCCAGCAAGAAGTAGTTGCCATGGTTCTCCTTTAGGGAAAATGTCTGCAGCTACCCATTTTAATAGAAGAAAAGGTTCAGGATATTCTGGAAACCCTCAATCTCAAGAGAGTTCATCATCTCATCATTGGCAAGGACAATTTGGTGATGGCAGCAGTTCTAGCCAAGCTGACCGGAACTCTCAAGCATTTGGTGGTTTGCCTTCACATATGCCGCCAAATTCTAATGCCACCAGTTTAAAGCAGCATCGTGGCGGTTCTGGAATCACTACTAGTTCTTCTGTGGTGCAAAATGTGCCAAGCTCCTTAACACTTGGTACTGCTAGTGCAGAAGCTTCTCATGACAAGTCTGAGGCAAGCCTGTCACTGCCAGATCCTGGAGATTGGGATCCCAATTATAGGTAAGCAGACAAGAATTTTCAAACTGCAATCTAAGGTTATCTAAGTTGAATTTTATGACAAGTTGGTTCTGGATGTGTGTATGCATGTGTTATTTAACAAATAAACATTGATCTAGAGAATCTTATTCTGAACGAAATGGATTCTCATTGTTGTATTTCTTAGTACAGAATTTTTTAGTTTTTGGTCTTATTTACCCTTTTCAAGGTTCTTTGAGTGGCCAAGTCTTGAGGACCCTGTGCAGCAAACTGCAAGAGGCAAAGGCCATTATCTAGTCTATGGCTGCTTGTTACCTGATGGCAACTATCTTTTCTTTGACTTTTACCTTGCTACTGGTGCATGTACCAACTAGAAATCAGTTTTCTTTTGACCGTTATCTTGCCTGCTGTTGCTGTTACCCTCTAGCAACCATCTTTGCTTTTTGATGCACTGACACTATTCAGTTTCTTCCTTAATTTCTGTCTTGTAATTGTTTACATATGATTCTTCTTGTGGTTCATAATTTTCTTTGACCTTTGACGTAGATATAGAGTAGGCAACTGCAACAAGTTCTTGAGCTAGACAGCAGATAACTAGATTATTGTATGGTGAATTAGAGAATGCATAGATCAGTTTGTATCATCTGAATGAATTGCTCATTTAATTTTTAACTGTGGCTTCTATGTATTCCTGTTCCAGTGATGAACTTCTTCTGCAAGAAGATGGTTCAGATGAGAGCTGCATAACCACTGAGTTAAAAAAAACTATGCATCTTAGTTCAGCCGAATCACCAGTTGGAGTTGGAAGATTCAACCGTATCTCAAGCACACGCTCAAATATAGCCATTCAAAGGTGGATTGTAGATTCATTGCGGTAGATTTGTTTAGTTTCTTTCTGAGAATTGTTTGTATCGTCTATGTGACTGTCTTTGTGTTTTCTTTTCCAACTGCAAAATTATGGGTTTACCATTTACACAAGTGATGTATCTGATATGACTCAAATATATGGATATACACCGTAATCATCAGCTATATCATGTGAATAGGACATTGAATAAAAATAAAGGTGAACTTTTGGTTGTGTGCTGGTTTCCATATTTGACAATAATATATCTTGATCAGAGTGAACTCTCACTAGTACAAGGACAGTGAAATTGATGCATCTGTTACCCTTCTTTTTCTTTTTCTGATATTTCTTTCTGCAGGGAATTTTCCAAGGGTGTTGGAGTTGTGAGGTTCATTTTTTTAGTAATAATTTTCCCTTCTTTTTTTTTTTTTTCATATCATAACATTTTTATTTTTTTATTTTTCCAGACAAAATGGGCCCATTCATTCGATTTCACATGTAGAGGTGGGCAGCCCTCCCTCAGCTCATGACCCACAGGCTGGATATTCTCGTTTCATGTCAAAGCCTTCTCATTTAATGCCTCATATCTCACAAAATTCTCCAAGCCGTTTAGGACAGCCACCTGCTCAACGGTACAATTATATGAGACCTTCCTCTCTTCAGGGTAGTGAATGGAATCAATTCAAGGTTCAGCCTTCTCCTTCTGGCTTCAGCTCTGGAGGCCCACGTTCTCCTGGAAGTAGCTCTTTCAACAATGGCATAGCATGGGGTATTTCCTAAGACTTGACACCATCAAGTCACTTAAACCTTCTGCTTTACCTTTTCTACTACAGATGAGCAAAAATAGGGGATGATAGGAAATAGAATGAGCTAACAACATTTAACTTGATTCTGTCATTCTATTGTAGGACGTAGGGCCAATCATCCCATCTCAAGCATTCCACCAGCATCTCGCGGAAGAAAAGATTATGGAAGGATTGTCTGATGTTGGAATTGGCTTGATTTTATTATGAAGGGATTATGTATTGAGGCTGGCAAGAATATTGTAATGTGTAGTAGTTTACATGCCTTGTGGGCTAAAAGCAATGCCTCATCAAAACATGCTCATTCTTTGTGCTTGCATAAATATAATCTATGGTTATTGTTTCTTTTGTCATCTGGTAATTTTGCATGAAATCAAGATTCTTTTGGTATGATGCTTCAATGGCCTTGCAGCACCTTTTTCCAAAACTAATTTATGCATTGCTCTTTATCTTTGGGTTAATTTTTGTTTTGTTTGAAGGAATCTAACTTAGTGATTGAGGTTTATATTGCAGTCGCTGAGGAATACCACCAACGTGGAGTTACATGTTCAACGTGATGGCTGGAGTTTCTGATAAGTCTTATAGTTTTTCAGTTACCTGGTCACCGGAAGCTGTAAATCAAACATATTTTCCTTTTTCATTTCATTTTGGTTTTAAATATACTTATTGGGTCAAGTCGACAAAAAGAATAGTCTTTTCATTTTCCCTTCCTTTGGTACAGTTTGCAGAGCGCTATTTGCCAAATCATTTGTCAGTTAGGCTTATTTAAAGCAGCCATATGTGGCTCCAATATATAGGATGACACTGAGGTTTATCTATTCAGTGAATAAGAACTTTTCTTTTTTAGAAATTATGTGGAAGAATCATGTGACTTGAATTCTTGCCTAGGGAGATTAGAAAAGAAAAAGCAAGTTTCATGGTCTTGTGATGGTTGATAATGGCAAATTTGGCCATTGTATTGTATGATGGCTCATCTCTGGGTATTCTTACTGTCGGCAGACCTGAACTGATATTGCTATATTCTTTCCCAGAGATTATTGCTTGGATCTTTCTTTCCGAATTCTTCTGTGTCTTGTTCTCTTCTCTTGTAATAAAGTCAAAAATTAGCTCTGTGATCTTTTTGTGTTCTGGCATGCTATTACAACCTTTTTCCTCTCCTGTAAGATTTGGGACCTTTTCAAGGTGTGAACTTGTACTTCTTTAGGAATTATGATCCTCATGTGATATGAGCTTGTTCGGAGATTGTGGTGATTTTGTTATATTTTTTGAAACGAAATTGAAAAAGCATCTAATAATATTAATTTTTAGTGAGATTTATTTTTTTTAAAAATAAATAATTTAAATTCGGTATTTTATCCGATAATAGTTGTGATGTAAAAATTGTTTTAAGGTAAATTTCTTGAAGATTACAGAAAGTACCAAAAATATATGTATACAAAGAAATTTTTTGTGGCGAATTTTAAGAGAGATATATGATGATTATTTAATGTTAAAATTTATTTTAATATGACAGCCAACTTTGATTTGATTTAATATTCATTGGTTATGTAATTTTATTTTAATTATTCAATTTAATCCTAGCACATAATTTGAAAATATTGGAATAAAATGTTGTTGAATATCAAGTGTAATCATCCTGAATTTAAATCTACTTTAACTTCTTCTAAAATTTATAACTAAATTTTTAACATGCAAATTTGATAATTTAAATTATTATACAAATTATTATTATGATGATGTAGTTACAATCGGATGTGGATGGAATCCAGGAATTGCAGGAACATATCTGTCTTATCACGTGCACGTGTGAAGGAGCTGAGATTTCGCGTGTGAAGCACACACAGTTTCGTGCACACAGTTTCGTTCAGATATGACGTGTAATGTGGGTCCCGCAACTTTGCTGATTTTTGCTGGGATGCGGTCACGTTTGTTGCTCTTTAGTCGTTGTGTGGTCACCAAATTTGCCTAATATCATATTTAATAAATACAATTAAAAAAAAAGAAAAAAGAAAAAAAGGTTAATAACGTTAAGGTCCTGCTTTTTTTATTTTCTCAAATAAAACTATAGTTCATCCATTTACGTCAAATAGGTCTTCAACTAACTCTCATTAAAACGATCAAATTACCTCCAGTCCACAACTAATGACCGTGAAGTCGTTTTAATTGAATTAAGTACTGAGGCATCTATAAACAAAAAAAAAAAAAAAAGGTAATGAAGAGAGAATGAAGAGAGAGAGAGAGAGAGAGGAAGAGGCACAATGGCAGAATTAAGGCCACTCAAGGATGGAGCCAATTATCTGTTTCAGCCAATGCCATCTCTCCCTTCCATATCTCTACCCACTTTGGACTTATTTTCTAGATTTTCTCCAATATATATTCATCATAATGACAATAATAATAAAAATAATAATATCATTTAACTGAATAGAAAATTAAAAAGAAAAATAATCACACACAATATTTTTACTACAAGCTTTGTAACAAGAATTTCTGCTCTTCTGTCATACTGTTCACCCTTAACTGTCATTCTGTTCACTTTGGAATCGACCTTCCTTCTTCTTCTTATCTTCTTGGCTTAGCTCAGCTAACATTTTCTTCAGGTATGCCATTCTTTGACTCAATAAGAGAGTGAGAGACTCTACTTTCATCATTTTTCATGGAAATTTGATTCCTCCTTGTTTATTTTCTTTATTTATTTGCTTCTGCTGTTTGATATTTGGTTTCTGATGCTCTTGTTATTGTTTTCTTCTATGCATTTTCTTCTTGTATTCATGAACTTGATGTGTGAAAGAAAGTTTGAGACAATCAAAATTATGTTTGTTCTGAAAATTTGAGTTGTGTTCATCCTAGAAATTTATCACTTAATTTTAAATATAAATATTATGACAGAAATTCAATTATGTGATCACTTATTCAATCTGATGAAGAGAAAGAAAACTAAAATGGCTTCTGTTTGAAATTGGAGGCCCTGATGTGTTTGGAGACTTATAAAAGTAAAACCAACTGACAAATGAGAATATATATTTGTTCCTATTTCTCTGTTGTTTTTCCTTTTTATATACTTCTTAGAGAATCAATTGCTTGCTACTTCTTCTGTAGAATGAGTTGTGTGCGCGTGGTTGTTGGATGCCGGTCGCCTGCTTGTGTGACTTATGCTCTGGTATTGTGTTATAGTTTATAATTTGCATAAATTGCCATGATAGCCAAGTTCTTTTTTTTCTTTTAATGAATTTTAATGACTTGGGCACATATTGTATTGCCAACTTGTTTATATCAGATTCAAAAGACTGTTATTTTACTTTTCTTTTTCTCGATATCAGAAGGATAACAGAGTCGTTTTGGGAAGATTTAGAATTCAAAAGAAATAAAGCACTTCGCCTAGTGAATCAAGTGCCTGCAAGAATTTTATGATAGGGTTTTGATTCAAAATGTTTTTTGACGTTGTGTGATGCTCTTTGTGCCTGCAAGAGCAGAAGCCATACGATGGCCACAACTGCTGTTATAGGTCTTAGCGCAGGAAAGAGGCTCTTGAGTTCCTCATATTACTATTCTGATCTCTCGGAAAAGCTCTCATATATCAATGATCATGGATCAGCAAACTCTCAAGTTGGTTCAACAAAGAATGTGGTAGCTGCCAAAAAGTCATCAGATTATAGTCCAAGTTTTCCTTCATCCAACCGACCAACTCAGTCCATCAAGGCTCTCAAAGAGCATGTGGATATTAATTTTGCTTCGACTGACGAGCCCTGGTTTCAGACATCTAATGACTTAGAAGAGGAAAGCTCTGAACTTGACTATTCAATGGAAGCCCTTCTTTTGCTGCAGAAGTCTATGCTTGAAAAGCAGTGGAATCTTTCTTTTGAGAGGACAGTTTTAACTGATTCACCAAGTAAGAGAATTCACAAAAGGGTACCTGTCACTTGTTCTGGGGTATCTGCTCGGCAGCGAAGAATGAATTCTAAAAAGAAAATATTGGGCCAGAATAAATCAATGGTGCAACATAATGGCTCCAAGCAGCTAAGATCCATGATTAGTCCAGAGCTGATTCAGAATCGTTTAAAGGGCTACGTCAAGGGTGTGGTGAGTGAAGAGTTGCTCACCCATGCAGAAGTTGTGTGTCTGTCAAAGAAAATTAAAACTGGCCTTTCCTTGGAGGATCACAAATTGAGGTAATTGATGATTCATGTTCAGTTTTGCCCCCTCAATGGATTACACGTTTCAAAATGTTTAGGCATTTCTTATGTTAGGATTTTGATTCTTGTAGTTGTTAAAGCTTTTGATTTCTTTATAATTCTATCTATATTTTGGCTTATATACAACCATATTTTCATAAAAGCATTTAAACTTGTACTTACAAAAAGGTGGCGGAAAAGGGGTCCTGTATGTCTCTGACTTCCTATATCTTTTCATTTTCTTTGCTAGTTGCCATTCTGAGTGGTTTCATACCTTTCAAGTTTTGAATCTCCCGCAAAACTATTTTCTCTAAATTTTATTTGTTGAATATAATTTCTCTGTTTTGGTTGTTTAGGTTGAAGGAGAGGTTGGGATGTGATCCGTCAGTGGAACAACTTGCAGCTTCCTTGGGGATTTCTCGTCCTGAGTTACAATCAATATCGATGGAGTGCTCTTTGGCAAGAGAGAAGCTGGTGATGAGCAATGTTCGTTTGGTCTTGTCTATTGCTCAAAGATATGACAACATGGGTGCTGACATGGCTGACCTTGTTCAGGTGATTTTTTTAAAATTTTTTCTGGACAAGAAATAAATGCAATATACTCTTAACCAAACTGCTGTATCCAAGACACGGTCTTCTAGTGCTTATTCTATACTTCTCCTGTAGGGTGGTTTGATTGGATTGTTGCGTGGGATTGAGAAATTTGATTCTTCAAAGGGTTTCAAAATTTCAACTTATGTGTATTGGTGGATACGCCAGGTAAGGCTAATAGTCATTTGCACTGTAAACAATTTATTGTATGGTTAAAGATCACATTTCATTCTAAAAACTGACTAAAATTCTATCCGGTCAATATTAACTTCAAAAAGATTATAATGTTTAACGACGATATTGATACTCTTCCTAGCCTGCCAAAAGTGATTCCTTAACCATCCATATTCTGTAGCTTGTTGAGACTACTACTATTTTAATGGCCTATTCGTTCCTACACACAAGCTATTTTCTGATTTCTCATCACTGTGATATTTGGAAGTCATGTTGACAAACTTTCAGTTTCTTAGTCACTTATATTCCAATTTAATCAATTGTGCAAAGCTGGTTCACATTATGATTTGGTGCCAGGGTGTTTCTAGAGCATTGGTTGAGAACTCAAGAACCTTAAGATTGCCTAATCATCTGCATGGAAGGCTAGGTTTGATCCGGAATGCAAAAATTAGGCTAGAAGAGAAAGGGTTAACACCATCGGTTGAAGTAAGTTGATTTTTTTTTTAAACTCTGATCAACAGAAACGAATTCTATTAATTTCTATAACATTAGTTTTTCCCCGTTCTTACTCGCTTCTTGCCTACCATGCTTTCAGAGAATCGCGGAATACTTAAACATGTCCCAGAAGAAAGTCACGAATGCTACAGAGGTACAACTGTTTACGAATTTTTTCTTGTTTCCAGTCATTTATGTGCATATTCTCTCCGTTACTCACTGTACAATGTTACAAAACGTAGGCAATCAGTAAGGTTTTCTCCCTTGATAGGGAAGCATTCCCCTCTTTAAATGGCCTTCCAGGAGAAACCCACCATAGTGTAAGTGTGCTACAAAGTTTCTGCTAGTCCCCCTCAGTTAGATTTTAGTTCACACCTAGCTTGTCTCTTTCCTGTTGTATATGCTTAACTTTTTCTTTATCATTTCAGTACATTGCTGATAATCGTGTGGAGAATAACCCGTGGCATGGAGTAGATGAATGGGCACTCAAGGTAAAAAGAATTCTCGAGTAAACGAATTATTTTGATGAATATTTGAACTATATCCACTACACAGACTTTTTGATATGACCTTACCTATGATATATTTACAGGATGAAGTAAACCGGCTCATCACTGTGACACTAGGAGAACGTGAGAGAGAGATCATACGTCTTTACCATGGTCTCGACAAGGAATGTCTTACATGGGAGGATATAAGTAAACAGTGAGTAACAGATAAACAATATTGCTGATATCTCAGATAATGAGCAAATCTAACACCATGCACAATATTGCTTAAGATGCCTTGCGCAATCGAGGCAGTACAAGAGGTGTTGAGAAAGAAAGTATGAAACTGGGCTCCGGTCTTTAACTGTCGGTGTTGCTTTCCATAAACATTTGAAGTCAGGATCATCATACTGATTTCTTAAGTTATGCATCATTTTCAATCCCTTTTGCATCTCTGCAGTTTATTTAACAATGTTATTGTTGTAATTCTTCAGGATAGGTTTGTCCAGAGAAAGAGTTAGACAAATTGGACTCGTGGCGCTAGAGAAACTAAAACATGCTGCGAGGAAGAAGAAGATGGAAGCCATGCTTCTGAAACATTAGATTAGTATGTTTCATTACAGTCATGGTTGATTCGAGTAAATTACTGTATATATTTATACACAGAGAAATATCTGTATCCTCAAATTATTTTTTCCAACATCAGGTATAATCACAGAAGTCCTGTAATTGGCTTACGAACTCACAAACTTTCTGTAACAAGAGTTAAACACACTGATTTAAGAAGTTGTAGCAATAACTCTTCAAGTCTTGAATGTTTGGAAAATACTCACTGGATGAGAATCTGATTTTTGTATTTGCTATGAACCTTAAATTTTTATGGGAACTTTCTGTATTTATTTATAAGAAAATTGGTTATCAAATCATTTACTAATGAACTTGAAATGACAACCAAATTTGTTCAGCATATCAATGAATTGCGTTTTGATACAGATTTTGAGGGAAGAATTGGTTGATATTTTTTATTTAATAATTATGTGTTGCAGAAGAGAAGAATTTTATATTATTAGAAAGTTTATCTTTTCCTGATTGTTTTTCGGGATAATCTATTACTTTTTATTTTTCTTGTGATTTTGAATAAAGAAGAGTCATAAGGCATGCTTACCAATTTTGCTCAAATTCTTCTATATTTTCTATTTGAAGAAGTTTAGTCATGAATAAAGGATCATTCAATCTTCTCTCTACTAAAAAAAAGAAGTATTTAGGAGGCTGGATTCACCTCAAATGAAAAGGAGGACAAACATCTCTCACTTTGGATATTTAGTCTATCAAAATAGGTAAATCATGCAAGACTGATCCTTGTGCTTAACCACTACACAAACCTGTCGCGCTTTCTCAAACGAAAGCAGGTAGTCTTTGCATGAAAATTATACATCAGAGTTCACACAATTGCTTGTGTTTAACATTTTCGAGGGAACTCATTTCCCATAATGCAAGCGAAGATTACATTTTCAAAATCCACTTCTCATCTTCATTGTCTACAATGCATTCCAGAAAAATAATTTCAAGATACAAGTCTTTCCACTTAACGCATAATTTCTGACTGGTCGCTTGATAAAAGCTGTGCATACATTTTTCTTTACACACGAATTTCTAGACCTTTACATGTTTACTGCGTTCTAAGGTCCATGCATACATAATGCCTTCATTAGTTGGGTTGAGAAAGAAATATCGTCCCTCTACTGAACACTTCATAGAATGGCCAATCGTTCTCCCTCTCATTCCTTTCTCTCTCTCTCTCTCTCTCTCTCTCTCTCTCTCTTTAATCTTTCTTTTCCTAGCAAAAGTAAAATGATTTATTGAGAAACTTGAAGGCATTACAAACAGTAAACAGTTGCAAATCCATACTCCATATAAAAAGGGAGAAAAGTTTGAACAGAAAGAAAATGAAGCATAAATAATCCCGCATGTAATATGAAAAAGCAAGATGCCCAACGTATATCAGACAAAGAAAGACAAGCATTTGGTGCAATTCAGCTGAAGAGAAAGTTGCAATATCATTCATTATAAAACATGGCATTAGTGCAATGTAGTTACTCGTAAGTATTAAACAAAAGTTAATATCAAGAAAACTGTGTTGGCAAATCATTACCTAAAACAAAAAACCCTGGCTACTGCAGACAAGATGAAAGACCACGGACACACTAACCTCTCAGTTATTGCTGCACTCTAAGCAAAACGCATACAGCCATCATCACTTAAAACTTTGCTCGTCTAATACTTTACCCAGAACTGCAACTGCTCTCTGTAAATTCAGCGTCTCCTTGCAAAAGAGTTATTATGCATCTTCAGCAGTGTATCAAGTGTTACGGGAGTCCATCCTTCTGCCTTTTGGGCATACACCATCTGATTTAGGGAATCCACATATATGCTTATGTTACCAAAGCCATATATCTGTTGACCGTTATGCATCCTGCCAGGTTTAGGCTTAAATAGCAACTCATGCTGCTGTGCATAAGCCTCAACAACTTCTTTCAAAGTCATCTCACGCGATGCATCCATACCATCCATCTGAGATGCACTACCTAGGCCTGCTGCAGCTGCTTGCTGGGCTTGTGCTGCTGCCTTCTGCTGAGCCTCAAACTGCCTCTGTTCCCGCACCCTAAGATAACTAAGGTTCTCTCTCAAACCAGGTTGGGCCACATTGATACCTTCAGCAGCTTGGGACATCATGTCAAGACCAAGATTAAGCTGAGCCCGGATATTTTCATTTGCCAGAAGTTCCTGAGGAAGAAGTTCCTTCCAACCCAGATACCATTTCTCAATCTGCTCGAAGTCTGGAGTTGTGCTTAACCAGTGATACAAAACCTGCAGCCACTTGGTGAAGAAAAATCTCTCCATCAAATCAACCATAAGATGAATTGGAATTGCAGAAGCCCAAGACATAACCCAATAGAACTGATCAAGCTTCTGGTTTGCAGGGTTTATTTGGAACTCTTGTAGGGCAACCTGCAATTTTGGAACTATATATCGCCGCATAAGTTGTTCCCAATTTGCTGAATCAAACACAGTCTTCCATGGTGAAAGTATGGTGTAAGCAGATACATCACTCGGGTGCCAAGCATCAAGAACATTACTCAATTTTATGCGTATCATCTGATACAAACCCTCCAATTTATGTCCCAACAGTGGCAGCCATGGATGCACCCAGACATGAATTGGAACAGTTTCCCGACGTGGGTCCCATGAGTCCACAGCACTCGACAATTTTGGCATAACTACTGTATCCAATATGGTTTGAAGAACTGAAGATGGCAGAAACTTTTCCCAGGACTCTAAAAATCTAAGCATAGGCTCAGGGTCTCTGGCATCCCAGGTATTGATGCCAGATATTCTCACAGCAGGTAAAACAACTTCTGATATCAGCTGAGTATAAGGCATTGAAACATCCCATATATCATGGTTATCATCGCTTTGCAAGACATTCTTCCATATTGACACCACCTCCAGTTTATGTGACGGATTTTGAAGAGGGTCCCAACCTTGAAACATCCTTATAAACAAAGGCAAAGCAAACGAGCAAGCAATACAGGACAAGTTACAAAGCTTATAATCATGAGAAAATCTCCTCTGTAAGTCACTGAAATAAATTGCAAGTGAGTCCAAGGTTAATGTTCCAAATGATTTCTCTTTCTCAATTTGGCCCAAAACATTAACTATTTTTTCCATATTATCCAACTGCTGCTTCTGTTCCATCACCGTCTTCTCCAATTTCTCCTTCTCTTTTTGCAAGCTCAATGCTGTCTCTTTCTCGTTCCTCAAATCTCTATCAATCTTCTGAATATCAAGCTCGGCCAAGTCCACAATCAGCTTTACATTATGCTGCAGCTCAGGCATTGGAACATCATTTTCCCTTGCTTTCTCCTCCGCATCCAAATTCTCCAAGTTTGTCAAAACCCGAACCTGTGGGCCTCTCATATCAATCACCTTCTGAACAACCTCAAACCCCTGTTCTTGTTTCTTTGCCAACAATTCCTCTGCTGTAACATACACTTCCTTCTTTACCACCTTCTGTCTTGACCAAAGCCTCTCCTTAGCTCTCCCCTTTGGTTGCTGCTGTGGCCCAGTCTTCTTTTCTTCAAATTTTTCCAGACCAGGCAGCTTTGCTGCCTCCGTTTCCTTGAAATCATTGAATCCCATTCCCATATTCTTGGGCCTCATCCTTGCTTCAATCGGTGCCATAATCCCTTGTTGATCCTTCCCCAAGCCACCACCTTTATACCCCATTTTCTCCAGTAGCTTCATCCCAATTCCCTTTGTATGCTTCTCAAAACTCCCAACATCAGTAACACCAATTTCTCTCCCTTCTCTGCCTCTGCTTTTTTTCTCTAATTTCGATCTCTCCCTCTCCTTCTCCATCATCTGCGCCTTTTCCTTTATCCTCCGGCCAAATGCAGATGGCAAGAAACTATCATCATCCTCAGCCTCCCCATCACTAACTTTAACCGCATTTTCATTTTTCTTTGAATTATTAGCACTAAAACCTAATCCTGAACTGGAAGCAGAATTCCTAGATCCAGAACCAAGACCTAAACCAGACCTATTTCCGTTATCATCATCCTCCTCAAACATATCAACATTTTCTTCTTTCACATTCTTGTCAATCTCTTGATCAGGCATCACAATACCTGCGAATAAATAAACAAATAACCACCAAGAAAAAAAAGTATTAATTTACAGTACTAGCATAGTCTCAATTTTTTATCAAGTATCAATTTACATTATTAGCAGAGTCTCAATATTTTATCAAGGACTTCATCTAAAAGTACTGTTTCCATCCTAGAAACATTTTGGTCTTAGCCTTACCGTCAGCTAATACTTCATAATTTTGTTGTTTCTTTATATTTTTTTCGTTCTTCATTCATATTTAAACCCTTAAGACAAGCCTAAGTAATTAAACTTCAAAAATTCAAATTCCCGATAACCAATGTCTATTACCACTATCACAACCATGAAGAAATCACGTAAAAATTTACATTACCTGTTGAAACGAAGCTCACGGGCTTCGTAAAATCAGGTTTTCTACCAAAATCACCGTCTTTCTTCCGCTTTCTGGAAGAGTAACCGTCGTCCTCGTCTGAATCGTCAGCAAAAACGCCGTACAGAACGTCGTCTTTAGTTTGCATGGGTTTCTCCCTACGTTTCTTGTAATAGAACTCGCCGTTTATCCACTGACCGCCCTCGAAGTCGTTATCCATCCCAAACCTCTCCATTTCCTGATCCTCGTCCATATTTGAATCTCTTGTTTCTTCCCAAAAAATAAATTAAATCAAAAACCCTAGAATCTCAACTTCAGAATGCTGGAAAAGGAGACTACACTGATTGAGATTATTGAATTTGAATCCCAATCTCAACTTCTGAATGCTCCAAAAACAGATTACCCTGATTGAGATTACGGAATTTGAATCCGTTTAATCTATGGTTTCCCCTAGACACTGGCTTCGTACCAAATGTAAAACGCCACCACCGCAGCCACTCCGATAATTAAAATGGGCCGTCAAGTGGGCCAGGTTAGAAGAAGGGTTTCATGTTTATTCATGGGCTAGTTTGGTGGGCCTTTGAAGACTTACACAATATTAAATTCTAGGGTGGTGACATTTTTTTATTAAATAAATTAAATAAAAAAAGCCCCCTATTACAAAAACTAACAAATTTTGCTTTTTGGGTGAACTCAAAATTTTCAAATTTACGAATAACAATAAAATATGCCAAAGTCTTGCATATTCATACCCACAAGTTTGCTTTGTTCGGGGTATTAATATGCTAGGCATTGAACTATTTTACACTTATTTGTTAAGTACAACAAGTTAGGGGTCTATGTAAAATTTTGAAAATTTCGAATAGCCCAATCTACAAAATATCAAATGGAGCCTAATACATTTGCAATTAACGAATAATGACCAAAACATTTTACATTCATGTATATTGGTCCCATTCAAATGCATTAAAAAACAAAACTATAAAACTATTGTATCAATATGCAAGACTTTAAAATAGTTTACTATTATTCATTGAATTTCATAAATATTAGAATTTATTTCAAATTTTTTAAATTTAGAGTCCATTCAAAATTTTTAATTCTAATACAAAAACAATTTCTATCACATGCAATTACCATGTGATCCAAATTGAAACCTTTCTTGTCAATAATTTTTTTTTTCATATTTTTAACAATATTTTCTACATATTTTGGGCCAAATCAATCACCAATGCACAATAAAAAAATTCAATAAATTATAAACACATTCAACAAAAGTTAAAACGGGACAATACAAAAAATTCATAAAAATTTGTAAAGATTTAAAAAAAATTTGCATACGAATTTGTATTGAAGTAAAAATACATGTTATTTTATTTTATTGAGTAGAGGGTATTTTGGTCTAAAAATAAGATCTTTGACTTATTTAATAAAAAGAATTATGAAAGTAACTAATTTAATAAATTAATTTGTGAGAATGACTATTTTAAAAAAATTCTATTTTATTTCACATTAATTAACAATTTACAAAATTACCATTTAATTCAATAAGAAAATAATACTAATTAGACCATTCACAAAATTAATTCAAGATATTTTATAGAACACATAAATCATATTTTTGTATGCCTTCAATCAATTTTTAAATTATAATAATAAATGATAGAGAAAAAATTAAAAATAAATAAAAAATAATTTTTTATTATTTATATTTAATTTATTTTTTAAAAAATATTTATCACGTGATAAAAATATTTAAAAAAATTAAATAAATAATGATTAATATTTTACTTTTATTGAAAAATTCCTTACTGAATAAATATTTTTTGAAAATTTTTTAACTTAAAATAGTGGTATTAATTTAGTAATTGATTTATACTAATTTAATATTTACAATTTAAAGTTAATAAATAACTTTTAATAATATTTTATTGAAATTGAAGGATAAATGATGTGAAACGCTCATATGATGATCATACTTGTATTATATGGTATCCATATCATCAAAATATCGTGGCCAATATTTCTCACACGATAAATAAGCCGAATCGCGGGCCATAGCGATCCGACTGATATGCTGGGAGACAAGATCCGATCCACCGCGGCTTCAACTTGAATGTCACAGTAAATATCGCCTACACTTTCTCACTTTTACATCCCAAGATATCTCGCCTTACCAAAGCCCCGAATATCTAAACTACCCGCCACGTGTCCCTTGTAGTTTCGCACGCTGACACTCTTCCCAATCTACACTGAAAACTTTTCTACTTCTGCTGTCATCCTCATTTCTTCTTTCTTTCTATCTTCTCGTTCACTGATAAACGGGGAAAGCTTGTTTTGGATTTAATGGCGGCTACGAAAGCTTTGGTGCTTCATGTTTCATCTGGTAAAGCTCCTAACGATCGGTTTTCTCGACCAGATTGGCCTTCCACGTCTCAGTCTTTTCCACTTCAGTCCTTGCCTGTATGCAGACCTGTTAACAATCTTAACAATGTGCTGCTCATTAGTCGTTACACGCTTGCTTCTTTTCACCGCCGACTCGGTCCTGTTCCTGCTCTTGACTCGGACGTGCCTCACCCTTGTCACCAGGTAACAGACAATACATAATTGTTTCATTTGTTCATCTATCAAAAAAAAAAACAATTTTCCTTTCTGGGTTCTGAAAAGTGATATGTTTGATTACTGAGAAAATTTGATGAAGAAAATTAACATAATATTAAGTAATATTATGGGCATAGACTTTCTGGGCATATCTGCTTATTTTAGCAATATCTTGGTTTATCGGATGATATTTCATATCGACGTTGGTTTGCCTGTTTGGTTGCTTGGAATAATTAAAGAATTCAGAGAGTAATGTCAAGTTTGGAAATGTCCAACTAACATAACCAATGTTTTTAAAGTGTGATTTCTTTTTAGTTTTATCCTTTCTCTTTTCTTAAAAAAATTTATCTTTTTAATTTTTTGGATCTTCTGGAGCTTGTCAATGAAGCTACATTGGTTGAATGAAAGTGATTGATCGCCATCTTGTATTCATTGATTCTAATGTTCGTTGGTCAGAATTCTGGGGATAGAGAAGAATTTTGGAATCTTACCATTCATGTTCTCTAGTAGATTAGTTATTCAACATAGAAACAAAATGCCCTAACTGATTGAGCTGAATTTTGTGAATAACCTTGATATAAGATCAGTTTAATTGTACTTATGATTTATTTTTGGTGGAAATGTTATGCAAGGGATGGGGCAATAAGGACCTTGAAGAGTGGAATTCATTGACAGCCAAATTCTCAGGAGCATCAAATATCCCATTTATGATAATACAACTACCTCAGATCATCCTAAATGCACGCAATCTTTTAGGTGGAAATAAAACTGCCCTTTTAGCAGTACCATGGCTGGTAAGGAAATTGCAGCAATCTTATTATCTTTTGATTGCATTGTTTTCTTGATGTTCTTGCTCTTGTCGGAGGTAGCCCCTTCTTTTTCTACTTGCATCTCCTTTGGTGCTTAGAAAAATTGGGTAAATGTGTAAAAGCAACATGCCAAGTTTCACAGGTTTTATCATTTTGGGTATATTTTTGGCTCTTATCCCACTTTAGTGAATTGAAAGCTTTTACTTTATAACAAGGATTTAGTTTGTTACACTTGAATGAGTGAAGGTTGCTGAATATATTACTGCAACTCTAATAACTTAAGCATTTAGAAAATGTTAACAATATAATTAACAAATATTTCTATGACCTAGGTTTGATATTGTCAAAACATACAACTTAAATTATCTGATATCTATTCTGCCATTTTCTTGTTGACTCAATAGAAACTTTTGATTATGGAAATCTAAGAGGATGTTTTGAATACAGGGCATGCTAACCGGTTTGCTGGGGAATCTTTCACTCCTCTCTTATTTTGTTAAAAAGAAGGAAAAAGAAGCAATACTAGTTCAAACCTTGGGTGTTGTTTCTATATATGTTGTCCTTACACAGCTTGCAATGGGAGAAGCAATGCCTCTGCCTCACTTTGTGGTTACTTCTGTAGTTGTGGCAACTGGTCTTGTTTTAAATTTCCTGTATTACTCTAACATGCTAAATGCTGGAATTTGGCAATTCTGGGAAGATTTTATAACTGTTGGTGGGCTAACAGCCCTTCCCCAAGTAATCTCTCTTTCTTATACAGCACAGAGACATATTCATTTACAAATATCTGGTATTCAACATTTTCATCTTGCCATCAGGAAATGAAGTTGTTGATCTAGCTTGATTCTCTAAACTCTTAACTTTTTTCGTATGAATTTGACTGCAGGTTATATGGTCTACATTTGTACCCTATATACCTAATAGTATCTTGCCTGGGACCATAGCTTCTGTTGCAGGTCTGGCAGCTGTTGTTATGGTAAAGATATACATTGCTTATGGATATGACTCTAGTAATGCATAAGTAACACCAAAAAAATATAAGAAAAATATAACAGCATTGATCATTAGGTTTTCTGGATGGTGATACTATGTCAGAGGAACCCTTTGACATAGAGAGTAGTGCTTTCAGGTTTAAATCAAAGCAAAAGGGATTCTCTCTCATGAAAGGCTTAAATTTACACTGATGAGAACCGTGTGGAAAGCTTCTCATTTTATTGTCATAAAAGACCTTGAGATATTTGAGTCATCATTTTGTTTTCTCTTCAAATTAATAGTATGTAAGCAGTCAGATTCAGCAATCTTTTAAACTTGTTAATGTTAATATTTGCAGGCAAGAATGGGAAAACTTTCGAAGAAAGGTGTCAAGTTTGTTGGAGGAATTTCTGGATGGACAGCAACACTTCTCTTTATGTGGATGCCAGTTTCACAAATGGTAATCTTTGTATATGCTACACTTCCAAATCTTGACAGATCAGACAAGATAGTTATTTTAATGTGCCCCTCTGACCAAACTTTTTGCTACCTGTTTAGTGGACAAATTTCCTGAACCCTGATAACATCAAAGGCTTATCAGCAGTTTCAATGTTACTTGGTATGATCGGAAATGGACTTATGATACCTCGTGCACTCTTTATTCGTGATTTGATGTGGTAATGCTCTTCCCTAGTTGACCTCTTAGTGGTATATAACATAGTCTGGTGCAATTTTAACTCTTTCAAGTTACCTTCTAATCATTTCCCGATATCAAACCAAAACCTTGTAAATCTTAGCCTAGTTTAATATACACTTGATTGATGAACTAAAATATAAAGGTGTAAAGTATTTCATTCCCCTGTGGTTGCAGGTTCACTGGTTCCACTTGGGCTGCTGTATTTTATGGTTATGGGAATATCGTTTGCCTTTACTGGTTAGAACTTTTTGATTTTTGAATCTTCATTTACAATTCTAAGTTTCCGTTGCCCTTCTGCATGTCACTTTTTCTAATCTCAGTCAAAACTTTTTATTGTTATCCCAGTTTCAATGTTATCAGCAGGGAATTCTTTTTAGCAGCAACAGTTGGTTTGTTTTCCTGGATAGGTCTGCTCTCTATCCCTCTGTAGTGCTGCATCTTCAGGAGAGTAGCATGCTGATAATAAGCTCCATACATAAATAAAAGTTAACTCATATCTTTGGCCAATGAAAATGCTAAGCATAAAGGAGATTCTGAATTATTTCTCTGTGTAACAGGAATGGCTTTGTGGAGAGACACTGTAGTATATGGATACAACTCACCTGTTAGATCTTTGAAAGAGTTGTTTTTCGGGCAACAACTTGAGGCTCAGAATAATGCTGCCATGGACTTCAAGTGAAATGCATACAATGGGGTTGTCTGATCTTATCTCTTAAGCATGAAATATTGACATCATGCTTCTGTGCTGAGAAACAAGTGCCTCACTGAGATCAATACCTCAGTTTGCCAGCCATGGAAACTTTCAGTAAGGTAACTATCTCTAAGGTAATTAACATTGATATTCATTGCAGAGAAAATCAGAACAATTACATTGTAATAATTAAACTAATAAAGTGAGGACGGGCCAGAACAATTACATTGTAATAATTAAAGTAATAATATGAGGATGGACTATAGCTCGATGCTCAATAATATGCACATCTACCGGTGAAATAATTCCTCATAATAAAATTGTCCAATTCCAGTTTTCTCTCAGGAAAAATATTTTCTTTTTTTATGTTGCTGATATAAGTTACATTTTAAGTTCCATGTTCTTTTCCTCTTTTTTATGTTTTGTTGTTTTTCATGCTTCGCTATAGTTGAGAGGGAATTGATGGCATACATACATATTTGTAAAAAGAAATCTTAAATATGATAGTCTTATCAAGTCATTATAATGATGTAGTGAGACTATCCAATTAAAAAGGAGAAAGAAAAACATTAGTTAGTGATAAATAAAAGAGGTTGAAGGAAAATTTTCGCACTTCATTTATTTCTCTTTTGTCTATTTGTTGCTCTCATTGATTTTTTGTTTTAAATTTTTATCAATTCATATCTTTTTTTTTTCTTATTAGATGATCTTAACCGTCATTGATGATGACATAGTGACTGTTTTACATAAGACTCTCTTTGTGAAATTAGATAGATTTAGTTTGGATTTTCAATGGTTTTGCCAAGGATTGATACGGTGAAAGTGATGTTGCAAATGACTGTACTGCAAGTATCTTGTCAAAAGAAAGGAATTTGTGCATACAGGGGAAAGAAAGAGCACTAATATTGATCTCATAATGAGGACTACTATAGAATTCTAATCTTGATATCAAATTGGAGATATTTTAATAGCCCAATGAAGCTAAAACAAAAATTTTTTCGTTACCATTGATGCAACATATTAAAGGAAGCACAAGACTTCTGCAATTTAAAACATAAAATTTATATTAAGTTAAAACATAAAATTTATATCTAAAATGTGGAGGGCAACTTTTAATATATTGCTTCTTCCAGGAGGATTGTATTTTTACCTGGTATTCTATTTCTACCCGGTAAATGCTACGGAATAAGCGAGTACTTTAATTTCAGGAGATAAGAACAATACCTGCATTGAATTAAAAAATTGAGGAGTATAAAATACATTGAAGCAATTGAAATGCATACCCTAAAACTAAAATTGGTGTCCCTTGCCGGCCAGTTTGTTCTCCTGGCTTTATTACCCTTACAAAACCTGGAGATATCACAAAGAATGGTACACAAGTCGTTTAATGAAGCAAATGCAATACAGTAAGTTGACGCATGCAAGGGAAAACTAAGATCTTGCCAAGTCTGGGCACTGAAGAATAGCAAAATCAGTTCAAGTTGCTTTGAACAATGAAAAGACTACATCTCTGACCTGTTTAAGCTGCATCTTTGAAGGGAAAGATCAAAGCCTGATCTGGTGAAACCCGCAGATTTTTGAAATCTCAGCAAGAATTACAGGTGCCCAAACCGATAAGATGATACCTGAACCACTAAAATTGCAGCTTTATCATAAATCTTGCATTCACATGCAACCGTAATGCAAGTGCTGATAGCAGAAAGTGAACTGCTCAAAGATACCAGCAACAAGGAGTAGCAACAAAGTCTTCTATGACTACACCTAAACACTGCGATCGTTCAACTGTCAGCTAAGGCAATAGCTCACATATCAGCATCCAAACAAAAGATCAGGCAGCACAATGTATTATCAATCAGCAAACGAGACACATTTTTTTTCGACTGAAAGCTCAAGTACACTGATAGAGGAGCTGCTTTTACTAGCCGGGAAACTCTTTTTCCAGCACTACATTCTACAGGAGCTATCATGAATATAAGAGATTAACACAGATGGGGGAATGGTGCAGATCTGCAATATTACTACAAAGAAGGACATCATTAAAATGATAAACTAAACATCATTAAAATGATAAACTAATTTGCAACTTAAAAATGCTCGAGAATAATTTGTTTAGCAAGTCTGTAAGAACCATTAAATAAGCACTAACATATATTCTTGGACATAGATCTTTTTTTGGTGATGGATTATTTCTACAATTTAATAGAAGCATATTGAGGTAGAAATTGATTAGCAACCCAATGTTACTTACAATTGAAGAATATCACACGCACAGCATGAAAGGAAAATAAACCATCTCGCTAGAAGCATAATGAAAATCATGTTACATAAAGTAAAAAGTGAATAAAATGATAAACTTAGAGAGTTTTGAGCAAAAAGCGTCCTCTTGTAAGAGAATTTCTATTATATATTAAATATACAAATTGATCTTCAACCTTTAAAATAGCTAAACTATCATATATAGATTTATCTAAAGATAGCATACAGTTAGTGTATTCTAATTAAGGTGAGAATAAAAAATTACAATCATAAAAGATAGTTGTCAAAGTTGTACAAGGCATAGAATCCGTAGTCTTTGAATGGCTAGCTACTCCTTTGACATTTTCCCTTAAATTGATGTTGATAAATTTACAAGCATCAATTTGCTAATAAGAAAATTATGGTGTTGATGTGTCAGTGAAGATATCTATGATCTATAGAGTGATGGAGATATGTGGGAAGTTTGGCAATTATAGGCCTCTCAAATAAAGTGGCAATCAACTTTTATGTACTTTGTTCATTAGTGGTAAACAGGGTTGGCAGTAATTTGGATGGCATTAATGTTGTCATCATGTCGTGGAGTAGGTTGAATTTGGGAGAAACCAAGCTCTGTGAGTAGACCATGCAGCCAATTATTTACCCCTAACCCTAAGAAGTAAGTGAGCTGGCCAAGGTCTTTCGTGTGGTAAGTATAATGCAACAAATTTTGAATTTCAAAGATAACTTCCATGTTAAAATCAATGATAAATGATCTTGTCCATATAAATTAGAAGAAAAACTATGCCTTTAGATGTTTTCATAGAAAAAGAGAGGAGTTAAATTGACTCTAAATGAATGAAAAGCAAGGAGAGTGGATTAAAACTATTCAAACTATACTCTTGGTGCTTATTTCAAGCCATACAAAGAGCATTTTAATTTGTAAACATCATCATTCGAAAAAGTAGGCATATTATAAGGAAGTTTCATATAAACTTTCTCCTTGAGAATACTATGTAAGAATGCGTCCTTAACATACATTTGATGTAAAGACAATGATTGAGATTAAAAGTGGTAATTTTTGATATGACCTACTTAATTGACTCGAACCAACATAAATCTGTGAGTTTGAATTGACATAAAATAACATAATTATTAAATAGATAAATAAATATAATACAATTAATAATTGTGTTAGGTTCGGATTTAAAGTTCTTGACACATGAATCCATTTATAACATAATCAACTATTAAAATAATTATAATTTATTAATTTATTAATAATTTAATAACTTTATTTTATATTTATTTAAATAATTACATTTATCATATCTTAAAAAGTATTTAGTTATATTTAGAATAAAATTGATTAGTATTTCTGTATGTAATATCATAAATATTATAAAAATATATTATAAAATATATATATATAAGTTAAATAAGTGACACAGTTAAAACCTATTTAACTGTTTATTAATTATATCGAATTAGAGTTTTCAATTTTTGACATAATTATTAAATAAATTGAGTTTAGAATGACCACTATTTGATACGACATAATTATAATATGACACGAATATAACACGATAATCCAAATTACCACTCATAATTGAAATGCAACAATGACTATTATTGTTCATACAGTGATTATCTTAGCTACCGATGCAAAAGTCTTATCGTAATCTAAGCCATACTTTTGCTAGTTGCCAAAAACCACCAACTAAGTCTTGTAACAATTTATGGATCCATCAAAATGAAACTTGATAGAAAACACCAACTTACTACCAGAAAGTTTCACAAATAAAAGCTATGGAACCATATCCTAGGTTTAGTTTTTATTTCAAATGCTTTCTATCGACATTCATGCTCCATTACTTGTTTATAAAATGAGAGAATAGGAATAAAAGACAATGTGGTTGTCATAGATAAGGAAGGGGTGAAACCATACCTATCTAATTGTCTATGAACTCAAGTACTATGTTTGAGAGAAGTTGGTGTAATTGCTGAAATAGAATCAATAGTTAGGGAATGAGTTTGAGGAGGCTCGAGAGGTGTTGAAATCTGATTTAATATGTCAAATGTGCATCACTAATATACTATGAAAGGTTTTGAAGGTACATAATCTGTAGAAGAGTTAGTAAATAATGACAAAATAACCAAAAAAAAAAAAGAAAAAAATCATAGTGAGTGGAAAAAATATTGATTTTAAAAAAGATCTCATTTTTGAAAATTTAAATACGACTTAGATTGGAGTCATAGCAAAGAAAACATTTGTGATGTACATAATAGCCTAAGAAAGTACATTAAACAAATTGAGCTATGCATTTTGTTCATTCATGTGAAGGAAGATGAATATAGCACATCCAACAAAATGTACAAAGTTAGAATAATTTAAGGTGTGACCAAATAACCGAGTGAAAGGAGATACATGATTCAATGAAGAAGAGGGTAATCTATTAATGAATTGAATAGCTGTGGAGAAAGCTTGACATTAGAACCAAGAAAGTACAAATGACTCTAATAAAAGGGTACTGACAACATCGAAAAGGTGACAATTCTTTGTTTTAGCCACCCTATTTTATTGTGGTTGAAGGACAAAATCGTTGAGAAATTATTCTATTGCTTTGTAGAAATTCTTGAAATAAATGAGACATGTACTCACTCCCATTGTCTGAACAAAAGATTTTGATATTGGCAAAAAATTAGGTCTAAATATATGCATGAAAAAGCTTGAAAACAAAAAATACTTCATTTTTAGAATGCATAAAATAAATCCATATAAAGCGTCTATAGTCATTCACAAAAGTGACAAAATACTTGTAATTAGCATGGGAAGTATTTAGTGCCATACCCATACATCATTATGTATCATATCAAAATGGTAGACTATATTTGGTTTGTGAATGAGAAATGGTAGAGTTTTACTTTTGTTAAACTTACAAGAATTGCAATAAAATTGAACAACATTAAAAGATAGTGACTCTTTATTCTCAAGTAAACAAGAATTTAGCAAATCATAAAATAGATTAGAGTTTGGATGTTCGAGACATTTATACCACATCTGATAATCAACATGAGCAAAATTACAAGTGATAAAGGGCAAAAAAAAAAAAAAAAATGAAAATAAAGAAAATTGGGGAGGAAAAAGATGCCTTACTTTAGGTGCCTTTGCGATCATCTTTCCTGATTATTGATCTTGCATAATGCAATCAAATTTAAAAATTTTCATTTTATAATCACTGTCAACCAACTAATAGAAAGAAACAAGATTAATGGTAAAACTAGAGAAAACAAAGACATTGGTTAAGAATAGACATCACTAGTGGCTATAATAGGTAAATGATTACTATTAGTTATATAAATTTTGAGATTTTTAGAATATTTATTTACATTAGTAAGAAAATTAATATTGTTTGTCATATGATAAGAAGTCTTAGAATAAAAGTACCAATGAGGTGATATAGAAAAGGGTTTAACTGAGAATCTTAAAGTAAAAAATAGAAAAATATTTATTTGTTGAATCATTTCAAGTGTCAAGGGTTGAACAAAAGTAAAAGCACCTTATGTTTGATGTGTTGCATCCATAGAACCGCTAGTACTAGAAAAGCCAACTGACGTAATATATATTATTTTAGATTTATTAAGGGGTTATCTAAGGTATTCCCCTCTTAATGATATGTGTATTTTTCTTGTAGTAGTTACAAAATTTTTTTGAACAATTTGAAGCATAATAGCCAAATCCTTTGCAACAAAAGGTGGAATATACTGTCCCATTGTGGTTTGAATGAGAATGCACTATCCCTCATAAAACAAATTATTGAGGCATGCATCTAAGGAGGGGATAGATTTTTGGTTTATGAGATTTGACCTAGTGCCTTCAAATGTAAATCTTAGTTTCATAACAAATTAATCTCTTTTAATAGTTTCATAGATAGATTGAACAGAACTAAGACCATTGAGAGGTAGGTTAACATAAATTATATTAGTATATTCAGCTCAATGATTCATGAAGTTATAATAAAAATAAAAAATAGAGGAACTGCCATGTTGGAGAATAAAGAATTCATGTTCAAGATAAAATTGATAAGTCATGTTATGTTGATCATATTTCTTCAAGTAAATCAATATCTCAGCTACAATATTGAAGAGTTGAAGGTTTAAGATGATCTTGGATTCTACAAATCCTAAAATCAATACCATGATTTGAGCATCCTTGACATCTTACTTTGTGTGCTCATCTTTGTCTTTATCTTTTGCTAGGAGCAGGTTTGCTGCTATCAAAATTGCCCCATAATTCTTTACTTTTGACAAATATCTTGAAGTTAAATACTTAGGTTGTGTAATTTTTGTCATTAAAATAAATCAAGAAAGCATCATATTTACCTGACAACATGAAACTGAGAGAACTTGATTGAGAATAACCAAGAATATGGAACTGAACTAAGACTGAGTTGAACTTGCGAATAATAAACACGTCAAAATTTAGAACTGTAACTTTAACACTATAGTAAACTGAGAAAATTTTAAGAAAAAAGTATTTCTTTTGTAATAGAATTTTTACTATATAATAAAAATACAAACTAATTTTTAACCTTTAAAATAGCTAAATTATTATAGATAAATTTATCTAAAAATAACTTTTAACTAATATATTCTAATTAAAATAAGGATAAAAAATTAATAATTATAAAAAATAATTATTAGAACTGTACAAGGCATAAAATCTGTTGTATTTGAATCGCCAGCTAATTCCTATGACATATAATACATCAAAATCATATCAGCATGTGTGAGTTATAACAGGAGAAAAAATGCAAAAGGGAAGGCTCCTGCTACCCCAGTTTGCAAAATAAGGGTGAAAGAAAATCATCAGTCAAGACTTTATTAAGATCGGACCAGCGTGGCCTTTGCCAATTATTAATATAAGCCATCTAAAAGGTCGAAAAGAAAGATTAAGGCCAGAGTTCTAAAAGCCATCAGAAAGGACAAAAAGAAAGACGAAAACCAGAGTCCAAACGTTCTTCTTCTGTCTTCACATAGAAATTGCAGGCATAAACATCCAGTAATAATTGCCAAAAGCAAATTAGCAAGCATTATAAACTACAGTCATCACCATTAACATGAATGCAGCAAGGATTCATAAGTGCTGGAGCAAAATTGCAATGGTAAATAAGCTTGCCCCAAAAGGGCAAAGTTGGAACAATATTGAAGCCTTCTGTGAGTTTACTACGGGGATTGTGGGGTTGATTGGTTGATGTGAAAGTGAAGAATTTTGAGAGAAAGTACGACAGAAAAAGGGCTTTTTTAAATTTTTTTATTCAAGTGCTTTATCATAACTATGCTGTATTTTACAACAACCTCTCTGTGTTGTCTTAAAGAATGGATAGTGGTTTGTTATTAAAGAGGTTCAAAGGCTCTATCCGTAACTGTAACCTCAACTGGAAGAAAGTGAAGCAGAGGAGTTCACTCCTTAAACCGTTAAACGCATCGTTTCTCCTTTCGTGAATTGTGATCATTCTTCTGCGTTTTTCCAAACTTGGGCCAGGCTCAAAAGTATTAAGAATGGCATTATGGGCCCAAACGCCCAAAAAATAGCATCCTCACTACCAACTAAAAGTTCTAAAACCCTAGACTGCAAAAAATTCTCTCTCTTTCTTTCTGTTTTCTCTCACTTTTTCTCACTCGGTTTTCCTTCCTCATTCTCAAATGAATCAATAACATCTTCTGACAACATGACGAACAAATCCAGTCCATTTTCACGGTCTCGTCTGCTTCTCAATCAAACCCTCAAAAAACCTATTAAAACCCCACTGTTAGTTTCTCCCAAAATCTCAACTTCCCCACATTTTCCCACCAACCAAACACCTCTAAACCCCTTCCCACCAAAACTTCATTTCCCAAATGCATCACAAGACCACCCGAGCAAACCCATGTTCTCTTTTTCGCGGAATATATCAACTTTCTCGCACTTTTCGAACAACCGAACATCAAAACCTTTACTTTTCACAGAAAGACATTTCTCCACAGATTCTGCATCTGGCAGAGTAGTTCAAGTTCTCCTGGCGGAGCTGGAGCGCGATAAGGAGAGAGAGAGAGAGGCGAGGAAGAGGGCAGGGTTGGACACAAAAGACATTGATCAAGAAGATGAGGAAGATTACATGGGTGTTGGGCCATTGATTGAGAAGCTTGAGAAGGAGAAGTTGAAGGATTCTGGGGACTTGAACCTGTACGAGGAACCTACGGATTCTGATAGCGATGAGGATGATGAGAGGTTTTCGAGAGATGCAATGAAGAAAAGATTTGATGTGTTTGAGAAGAAATTTAAAAGGCATGAAGAGTTGCTCAAGAACTTCACTGAAGCTGGTATATAAATTTCTTTCTTTGTTTAACATGCGCGTGTTTTAATGGTTTGTGTGTTTATGCCTATATATGTGATTTGCATTGTTAAGTCGGGGAGTTCGGGGATGGTCTTGTTGATTATTGAGAAAGTGTGTATAAAGTATTTAAATTTTGTATAATTACCTAATAATCTATGTACTTTCTTTTTTCTTGGCTCCTGAATCTTCTTTTAAATACCAAAGCTAACAAGAATATCTGAACTCAAATTTTTTGAGCTTATTTAGACGTTCATCTTGAACGTTGAAATTCTGCAGTAAATTAATTTAAGTTATTTTAGCTGTTGAATGTTTGGCTGGTGGGGAAAATGGTGATAAGAACCAAATTTTGAGTGCGAAAACTTTTATTAGAAATATTATTTTATTTTTCCATTTTAGCAGTACAGGGCGTGCTTTTGAAGAATTGAAATATCAAGTTTACAATTATTCATTTTGTTTTAGGATTGAAATTATGATATGTTTGATTTAATGCATATGTAAATTGACTTGTGACTCTTTTCTTAGTTAGTAGTTTACCTATGAGATGAAAAGAGAGTTCCTTGTGCATGTTTTGACAGAGACACTTGATGAAGCTTTCAAGTGGATGAAGAAAATTGACAAGTTTGAGCTGAAACATTTCCCCCTTCGCCCTGAATACAGGGTCATTGGTGAGTTGATAAATCGACTGAAAGTAGCTGAAGGCAAAGACAAGTTCATTCTTCAGCAGAAGCTTAATAGAGCTATGAGGTTGGTGGAGTGGAAAGAGGCATATGATCCTAATAACCCTGAGAATTATGGAGTAATACATCATGAGCAGGTGGGACCCAATGTTGATGCCCTAGAAAATACTGGATTTGAGCAAGAGAAGCAAATGATACAAGGGGGAATCGATGATGATGATGAAGAGGAGTTTGATGATATGAAAGAGAGGGATGATATGCTGTTAGAGAAGCTCAACGCCATTGACAAGAAACTTGAAGAGAAGCTAGCTGAGTTGGATCATACATTTGGAAAAAAGGGAAAGCTTCTGGAGGAGGAGATCAGGGATCTTGCAGAGGAGAGAAATGCTTTAACAGAGAAGAAAAGAAGACCTCTTTACAGGAAAGTAAGTTCCCGCATCATTCTGCTAGGTTTCTTTTGAAACCAAAATATTTTATATAACATGGGGCCTATGATTGCTAGCTAATAGATGCATTTTTTTTATGTGAAAAAACTCTAATTGTATCTCATCTTCTGTTTTCCTTCCATTGCCATTCCCAAATCAATGCAAGTAGACAAGCAGTAGACAGTAGGAAATGACTACTCACAAAGGAATTGTGTGTTAAGGTGTTTATTTGAAATAGTTTCCTTGAAGATTTAGGCTGATTTTCTGGCTATCAATATTATTGGGTTTTTGCCTTTTCTGATATCATGTCTGTAATTGTTATTTAAATTGTTCTCTAGGTAAACTTTTGCACTACTTCAATCCTTTATTCTAGCTTACTTGAATGCTTATATTTCTTGTTTGTATATTTGTGTGCGTGATTGTCAACTTTCAATCAGATTTTGTGTTGTTTACCAACTTGTTATCAAATTATGGCAGGGGTTTGATGTTAAATTGATAGATGTGAACAGAACTTGTAAAGTTACGAAGGTATTATCACCTCGTCTTTAATCATTGATTCTAGAGTTAATTTCTATATAATTGTTGTTAAGTTTTTCATCATTTATGTTCTAGGGTGGGCAAGTGGTCAAATACACTGCCATGTTAGCTTGTGGGAACTATCATGGTGTTGTTGGTTTTGCAAAAGCCAAAGGCCCGGCTGTCCCTGTTGCTCTTCAGAAGGTAACTTCTTGGTGCTTTTATTTTCTTATTTCTTGGTTGTCGATGATTATCATTTTACCAAAAGCCTATCTGCTTATATTTGCTGTGGGCTGCTGATTCAGCCCATCATTGCATTGTAAATTATCCTTTTAGCCAAAAGTGATAAGAGTTTAGAAGATAGAAGAGAAATAACCTTCTTATGCTTCATATATACATATAAAGGAGGAAGATAGGACAAAAGGAAGTAGAAGATTTGCCAAGGTTTTATTTCCGTTAATGGATTTTCTAGTTATGTAAGTTGTATCTAGTTTCTGTTATTGACTAATTTGTAAAAACTTATTAATGGATGTGGGTCTACTTGTGAATCTCTTTGGGGTAATGTTCTAAAAATACAATTTCAGAGTTTTCCATGATTGAGTAGGTTCGGGTTCTTTTGTGTTTTGGAGTTTGCAAATAAACCTAAGTAAAAGAAAGTGTTGGCCTCATACATGTTTTCCTCTTATCATGTTGGAGAGATGATTGGCAATAACATTTCTTTTGTGTTTTCTGTATGCCTAATGTTTATGTTTATCATCTACTGACATTATTAACAACAAAAACAGGCATATGAGAAATGCTTTCAGAATCTCCACTATGTGGAACGACATGAGGAGCATACAATTGCACATGCGATACAGACAGCATACAAGAAAACTAAGGTTCATGAGGAATTCTCCCCACTCTCCTTGAGTGAAACCTTTCAAACTTTTAGTCTACCGTTATCTCTGTCCAATCCTTTTAATTTAATATAACTCTGCATATTATTCTAGGTGTATTTATGGCCTGCACCAACTGCAACGGGTATGAAAGCTGGAAGAACTGTCCAAACAATTTTGCATTTAGCTGGTTTCAAAAATGTCAAATCTAAGGTAACGAGATGCCCAACTGAGTATGCATTACTATGGCAATTCGCACAATTCAAGTAGTCATTTTAATCTCAACTTTCTTTTTAGGTTGTTGGCTCAAGGAATCCTCATAACACTGTTAAGGCACTTTTCAAAGCTCTCAATGCGGTAAGTAGCCTAATCTGCTGATTTGATGAATGGATGGATACTCTGGGTTTGTTTTTTTTTTTTTTCCAGCTGTTCTCTGAATTTCATACCAACTGTTTTCATTTTCCCAGATTGAAACTCCAAAGGATGTTCAAGAAAAGTTTGGCCGGACAGTTGTGGAGAAATACCTGCTATGATTTTGTGCATTGCAGATTTCTATGTAATTTTTCAAGTCATAATTTATTAGTTTCGAATATTCATTGACTAACAAGACAAGGAAAGTGAAATTTTTCATCATACGATTAGATGTCGTGTTTGTGGTAGGCATTTTAACTACCTTTACCACCCTGTCAAATTTGGTTGTGTTGAAATTTTCATCCACAAGTTTCAGATCAGATAAAAGGAAGCATTATAGTCAGCTTCCTAAAGAGTATATGCAGTTTCTTCTTCTTGTAATAATGAAAGATGACTCGCCAGTTTCAAGATTTTATCAGGCCAGTTCTTTTGATAAGACTGCCTTGAAGTGGATGGTAATACAGAGAGAGGACCATCAATCTAACTTCTTCTTTTTTTGTCCTTTTTAATATCACATGAATATAAATCTCAAGCTTTCTCGAGTTTGGAGTGGAGCAAATGCGAGATTTGAACTCCAAATCTTGTACGACCGGAAGCGATTCGTAAGCTCTCTTGTCACTATTACTTTCAATTTTCTTATCAGGTCCCCTTCTTTGGATGGTGTATGTATTATTTTGGTAATTATGAGTCTCTTCAGCTTACCATGTACCATGAAAGTAGGTTCATTATGCGCTCAATTTACATTTTTAAACACAGCACACAGAAATTTGATATGGCACATTCTTCTTGTGCTTCAAGGCATAATTGCTGCATGCATCCTGAGACCAGCAGAGCAGCTGCAGGACTATGGCAAGTGTTGATTGGTGGTTTTTAAAGGAATCTGACCTCAAATTTTGGAAGAAATCCCAATTGAGAAATGAGATTATCAACAACTGCCCTTACCCCTTTATTTTCTTGCAATTTCAGCAAGGTTGGTTTTTTTTTTTTTTTTCTACCCAAAAAGAAAAGATAATAAAACATACCCTTTTGCTAAAGCTGTGATATTGTTATGAGTTAATTAATTTGATCTTTGTGTTTTGTAATGTTGTCTTGCCTATTTACAAAATTGAAATAATATTTATTTCATTTGTGCTATCAAAGTCCAGACTTTATTTATATTTTTTTAATTTTATAATATTTATACCCCATTTATAATCTTTATTATATATTTATTTTAATTAATTAAAAATAAACAAAAATAAAAAATAGTTAAACATAATTTTATTGTATGGATCTTTTAGTATTGTCTTATAT
>CP135554.1:4958823-5017751 GCA_032402905.1 Khaya senegalensis | reverse complement strand
GTGTGTGTGTGATTGCTTGCCATTCAATCCTCACCTTTATATCCTGTTTCTCTTGTTTGATTGCATCTATAAATGCCACCAATGGAATACTAGTTCACTCATCTCCATCTTCATTGTCGTCCTTCCCAAAGCTTTCGTCAGCCTTCTTTTTTCGAACAAAAATTCCCCCAGTCTTCCTCCAGGCCTTGTTACCTTCCCTGTTAATGGCAATCTTCTATGGCTTCTCAAATCCCTCTCAGAAATCGAACCAATTCTCAGAAAACTTCACGCCATATTTAGCCCCATCATTACTCTCTATGTCGGTCCTCGCCCTTCGATATTGGTTGCTAATTGATACTACGTTAAGAGAGAAAAGAAATTTTAATGAGGAGGAAATTGTTAGTTTGTATTCATAATTTCTTAATGCTGGCACAGATACTACGTTATTCATGGCGAAATTGGTGAAAAACTTGAAGATAATTATTTGGCTCAAATGCAATGTAAGATAATTTTTTAATCCAATGCCATAATTAATTGTTTAACATTATTCATGAATATTGATAGATAATAGCTAATTTCTTGTTGGTTAAAATTGAAAAGAAATTTGAAATAATTTACACATTTATGATATGTGTATTTTCAAGTTTAAAGAAATTAATTCTCTCCCTACCTATAAATGAAATAGTTGCAATAATTTTCTTTAATCCCATTATGTATGATTGTGTGTTAGTGCATTAAATAGAAAGGATAAGAAAGAGAAACTTGTGTTTTAATTATTTTATTATTCAAAAGTAGAGAGTTTAATTTATAAAGAAAGACCTATGGTATAAGATATATACTTTAAATCATTTTTTATGAATATTATGATATGTGAAAAAATTATGAAGTTTGAATTTCTTATATTATTTATATCTAATTATTTAGTATAATGTTAAGATTTATAAATTTTTATAAAATTCATATATCAAATAAAAGTTATTCGTGAAAATAAAAAGAATTATTGAAAATGAAGAGGAAAATGTGAAAGAAGAAGGGGTGTAGAATATACATCAGCACGGCGAATATGTTCTTTCTCTATTTGATATTTAATTTCACATTAGTAGATAATATCTATCAAATTTTACTATTAAGAAAAAACATCTTCATGGCTTAGCCATGATTGAGTGCCAAGAGTCTAGCCTGAACCTAAAATTTGAGGGTACATAATGATAAAATAGTAAAATTAAGGAGGTTAAATTTAAAATAAATAAAATAAATAAGTTTGATAAATGAAAAGGTAAATTGCTTACCATTTTTTATCAAAATGATTTAATTTTAAGGCTCAATTATTATTTTAGCCCAACATCATAAGTTTTCATAATTTTAGTCAAACAATTTAGTTTTAGACAAAAATATCACCAACCCTTTGTCTTCTCAACAAACAAGTCCTTATCCTTGGTTGCTTGACCTTTCATTTTCCCCTTAAACCCATAAATATTGTCATTTGCTTCAAACATTGAAAAGTCAAGAATAAAAACTTGCATCGAAGAAAAGAGATTTACCTAAGAATAAATTGCAATAAAAAGATACATTTTGTTTGTGATTTCGGACATGCTCCGAGTTTGAAACCTCTTATATGTGATTGTTTTAGGATGATTTATTGTTAAACAAGTTTATTTATTTTGTTTGAGGAATCAGATAAACCATGATTGTGATTTTGAGATTTAAAATGAATAAACTGGCAAGAGATGGGTAACAAATATCGTTTTAAATTTTCTCGAGTTAACATATGAACAATTTCATCAAAATAATAAATTTGTGTTAATCAAGTGAAAAATATTTATTAACAAGCTTGTAATCAACAAATTAACCATGAGAAATCTCTTTTATGTTAAATTTTCTCATGAAGAATTCATTGAGTGCAAACTCATTTATAACTATTTTCACTTGACAAATTCATCATAAAATCTCCCCTTTATTGTTGTATTCTTGCAATAAATTTATCAAGAAAAAATAATTTATGAACGAGTTTGCACTTGACAAATGTATCGTAGGAAACCTCACCACAAAAGAGATTTCTCACAATTAATTTATCAATTACAAACTTGTTTGTAAACTATTTTTTTTTTAATGAATTCATTACAAAAAAAACTAAGATGATTGACTGATACTATTCTTTTTTCTCTTAATCCAAAACGACTAAAAGATCATTTGGGTTAGCTTCCATGGAACAAAAATAAGCTGATGTGAATATGTCAAAGCTAATTGAAGAGCATCAAGTATGTAGTTTACTTTCTTTCTCTCTAAACTGCATTTTGAATTTAAGGATGGTGATATGATGTATTCTAATATTTTAGAGGAAAAGAGAAGCGGCATTAAGTCAAATTCGTCAATTGCAAGAACAGCTCAATATAAAATAGAAGTTGAAAATGAAACTTGAAGAGTTGGATGAGAAATTACTAGCAACGAAATATCTTAAAGAAGATGAATGAGATGACTAAAGAATTGGAGCAGAAAACTAATACTTCAGAGCAATGATGAGATGCAAGAAGTATGCAAACAGCTTATTAAGTAAAAATAGTTTTGTTTTTAGTATATATGCCATTAATGTACTCAAACAAATTAATTAGACAATTTTGGCTTGGTTCAAGGGTTTTGGGAGCACTTAGTTTCGAGTGTCGTAAGAATATTGGAATAAAGAAAATAGACAAGATTGATCCAAACCCATTTCATAATACAAGCTAGCAAAGAATTCCACCCAAGAAAGCACAGGTTCAGGCAACCACACTATGTTCCTTGTGGTAGAAAAATTTAAGGAACTCTGAAAAACACCCATTCAAGATTACAGAAATTGCGGGGACTATTCAAGTATAATGTTTGCAATGTGTATTTTATTTTTATATTATTGATGAAACTTATGCAATGTGTACAAGGAAAACATGAAGAAATTGTAGATGAAGAAAGGAAGAAGATACAAGAATTTAAGGAGTTAAAGGATGAGATATATGTGCCAGTGATTATATCTCTGAATAAGTTAGATGAGTATAATTCAAGTGGGAGATATATCATTCATTAACTTTAAAACTTTAAAGAAAAAATGAAAGTCACATTAAAGAAAGTCATTACTTATATTGTGAACGATATCAAAAATCAAAAATAAAAGCGCAAGAGAATGTAATTATTGTACTTTTGTGAATAATATAGTATTTTAATATTATTTAGTCTACTTTAAATAAATTGTATAGTTAATAGAATAGCTGATTAACTATTTGTTATATCTGTATTTTATTTTGTTTTATTTACTATATTTGATATTAAACTATGCATGTAATTGTTGTACTTTTATGAACAAGGGATAGTTAAGCAATTTTATGAGTATTTAAAATAAAAAAAAATAAAGTCCCTCAACAACATCATTGAGTGGATTTATTGTTTTACTAGCAACATCTCGACAAATTCATGGAGGGAATTTAGTTTTTTATTTCAAATATCCTTCATTAAAGTTACTCGATTAATATAATTTGTGTTCTTGTAAACATCTCCTCGACAAATTCAACAAAAAGCTTTAGTGATGAACATTTCAAATGAAAGACTAAATCCCTTTGATGAATTCATCGAAAATATTTGATATTTTTGCAAATAGTTCCTTGACGAATTCATTTTACTTGAACAAGACGGGCAACAACAAAAATAAAGGGTCAAAGTATTTTTATTCAAAAGTTTATTATTTGGTTAAAATTATGAAAACTTACCAAAACTCAACTAAAATTATAAATGGACCTTCAAGTTGGGTTATTTTGCTCAAAAACCCAATTGCTCAATTAGAAAAATCTCTGAATTAAAAATTAATTGATAAAAATTAGGTTTAAAAATTATTGATGTATTATATACCTGTAAAATAATATGTCAAAATCAATTTAGACGTATTACATGTAGAAGTCTTAAATATATTTTAATAATAAAAAGAAAAAGAAAAGAAAAGAACTAATAACTTAAAAAAATAAGAAGACAATTAAAAATCTTGTTTGGATTATTGAAAAAATCGAACTAAGACAAATCCTTGTCTCATGCTTTTGTCTGAGAGCTAGGATCTGAGAACTTCGGTTATCATGGAGGAAGTTCCGAAGGGCACCAAGTATTCTTTTCCTTGTATAAACCAATACAATTATGCATTCTTGTTCTTGAATTGAAAGGCTTATTGTAAGAGAAACTAAAAATTAAACAAATCCGAACACATTGCCTTTTGTCTTTCTGTATTCTCGTGTATTTCCTTCCTAGTAAACTCATCTCTTTTGTCGCTGAGAAATTTGCAAAGATGCAAATCCAAATACACTCAGAACAAATTCATGTACATTTCCGTCACGTACTCCACGGATTCGGTAAAGACAAAGTAATGTTCATATTTTAATTTATAAACTTAAATTATTACTTCGTTGTTTACTCTCTGTCTTCCTATATATTTCTCGTTCCGTTAAACCCATCCCCCCCAACAACATCTTTCGTCGCCTTAGACATTTGGTAACATGGAAACCTGGTTCATCATTCTTGTCTCTCTCTGCATCTCTGCTATCGTCAAAGCTTTCATCAATCTTCTCCACTCTTCCAAAACTCACAGTTACAAGCTTCCTCCTGGCCCTTCTTCTTTTCCCTTTTTTAGAAATTTTCTCTTGGCCAGAAAATCTACACTCGAACTTAAGCAAATTCTCCAAGCTCTTCACCAAAAATTTGGCCCCACAATTACCGTTGGAATTGGCACTGTACCTTTCATCTTCATTGCTGATCGCGCCCTCGCTTACCAAATCTTGATTCAAAAAGGCGCTGTTTTTGCTGACCGTCCTCCTCCCGGCGCCATCGCACAAGTTGCTAGTGGTAAACTGCGTAACATCAGCACTGCCGCTTATGGCCCTACATGGCGCCTTCTGCGACGTAATTTGACGGCGGAGATACTTCATCCTTCTCGTGTGGAATCTTACTCGCATGCGCGCAAGTGGGTTTTGCAAATCTTATTAGATTGTTTCAACTCTCTAGCGAAAACCGGTGATGCAGTTGTGGTTGTTGACCATTTTCAATTTGCTATGTTTTGCTTGTTAGTTCTGATGTGTTTTGGCGACAAGCTTGACGAGGAGAAGATTAAGGAAGTTGAGGATGTTCAGCGTTTGATGATGCTGAATTTTAGACGATTTAACGTACTGAATGTCTGGCCAAGGGTGACAAAAATTGTGTTCCGTAAACTATGGAAAGAGTTCTTACAAATTCGGAAACAGCAAGAAGGTGTATTGATGCCAATGATAAGAGAGCGGAGGAAGGTGAAAGAAGAGAGATTAAGCAACCTTGCAACTGCAAAGGGCAAAGACGACTATGTCTTAGCATATGTTGATACGTTGTTCGATCTGGAACTCCCAGAGGAGAAAAGAAAGCTTGATGATAAGGAAATTATGAGTTTGTGCACAGAGTTTCTGATAGCTGGCACCGATACAACATCAACAGCATTGCAATGGGCTATGGCTAATTTGGTCAAGTATCCAGATACTCAAGAAAAACTATTCGCAGAGATTAAAGGAGTTGTTGGAGAGTCAAAGAGAGAGGTCAAAGAAGATGATTTACGGAAGATGCCATATCTGAAAGCAGTGATTTTGGAAAGTTTAAGGCGGCACCCTCCTGCACAGTTCCTTATTCCACATGCTGCGACAGACCAGATGGTTGTTGATGGGTTTTTGTTTCCAAAAAATGCTTTCATAAATTTTACGGTGGCAGACATGGGGAGGGATTCAAAGATATGGGATGATCCGATAGCGTTCAAGCCTGAAAGATTTCTGAATAGTGGAGAAAATAAAGGAGAAGTGTTTGATATAACGGGGAGCAGGGAGATAAAAATGATGCCATTTGGGGCTGGAAGAAGGATTTGTCCAGGACTCGGGTTGGCTATGCTTCACTTGGAATATTTCGTGGCTAATTTGATTTGGAATTACGAATGGAAAGCTGTGGACGGAGATGAAATTAATTTGGAAGAGAAGGACGAGTTCACAATAGTGATGAAGCATCCATTGAAGGCTAACATTTATCCTAGATCAAAGTAAGAACTTGATCGAAAATAACGCTTTTTTACAGTGATTTCATCACTAGTTCTGGAAAAGTGAAAGTCGATTATGTAATCTCGTTCAAGTCTCAAATTGATCTTCTTTTAGTTTATGCTTTCTAATAAATACAAGCCATCTATAACAAAATATGTAATGGTGGAAAATTATTGTCCAAGTGTCATGGGATAGTGGGATTCTACGATGAAAGCAATACATGCATGCAATTATTCACTATAAAATAGACGAAATTATTCACCAGATTATATATTTATAGCCACTGTATTAATTATGCAACCTTCTGCACAGAGGATTGAATAAATTTTCGTATCTTAACAAGTCTACAAACCAAAAAAATAAAATAAAATAAAATAGTGCTTATCAAAATTGTTATCGGACTTTAGGTGTCATGAGTCAAGTTCTAGATCTACTGTATCTTAGGTTATGTATTTTATCTTTGGTCCAACAGCAAAAATGTCCGGTACAAATTATCCCAACAGTTTTCATTCAATAGGGTTTAAGGTCGATTGGTTTGGCACTCGGATGTGGGTTTCACATCAAATTTTAGTAAAAATATAGGTGAATTCAATTAAAAATTGGTGTTTTCAAATACTTTATGTCTAAAATTTAATACAATCAACTTAATATTGAATGGACTCGTAAGATCCATTAAAAAATCTATCTTGTGCATATACGGTGAAAATATATTATTATGATGTGCCTTCAAGTTAAAAATAAAAGAGATAAGAGAATTTATGGAACTTTTGTATTTTTCCTTTGAAGAAAAAAAGTTACTATTTGTTTTTATATACGAAAAGTTAATTACAAAGCATGAAATGAAGAATTAGCTAACAATCTAAACTATACAATTGTGCAACAAGTGAAGCAACATTGGCATTAAGATGAATTCTATTACGCGTAGAGAATATTTTTAAAATCTGTCTTATACGTGCAATTCACAAAGCTAACCGAGTTTAGGTCATTGTCAAGTGTATTACCTTCCTGTCCTTGTAAAGCTGAGTTGTCTCCTTTGTCTTCTTGTGAGACCAAGTTAGTCCTTAATATACTTCCAATAATCTCCCTATCATCTAGTGAAATTCCATCTTCAACACCCCCTCTCAAGCTCAAGGTTCTTGAGCTTATTTCTAAAGTATGAGAACTTAGAGTATGATAATGGTTTTGTGAAGCAATCAGCTACCTGGTCTTATATGGGCATATGTCCGATCTCCAACTTTCTTTTATTTACCAAGTCTCTAACAAAATGTATATCTATTTTGATATGTTTTATCTTAACATAGAACACCATATTAGAGGCTATAGCAACTGCACTAAAGCTGTCGCACTATATAATCGATTTTTGAGAAATCACAATATTTAGTTCTTTAAAAAGTAACGTTATCCAAGTAAGTTTAGTTGATGCAAGTGCTAAGGCTCTATATTCAACTTATGCATTTGATCTAGCCATCACGCCTTATTTTTTAAGCTCCATGATACCATATTTTCACCAAAATAAACACAATGGCCGCTGACAGATTTTCTATCATCAACATCACTTTCCCAATCTGTATGTGTGAAGGCAATAGGATTTGTATCACCTAAAGTTCCAAGGCCAAAATCAGCTGTTTCTTTAAGGTATCGTAGCATTCTTTTGCAAGCCAACCAATAAGATTACAGAGGATTCAACATGTATTGACTTAATCGGTTTACAGCATAGGACAAATATGGTCTTGTCAAGTTACATATTGCAAGCAACCTATTATACTTCTATACAAAGTTGAATTTAGGAATGAATTGCCTTCTGTTTTGCTAAGTTTTTAGCCTAGACTTAACGGTGTATTGACTCCTTTATATGCTTCCAAGTTATTCTTTTTTAATAGCCCTTGTATATATTTGGTTTGTGATACGAAAAGACAATCTTCAGTCCAGGTAACTTCAATTCTTAAGAAGAAATATAATTTTTTCAATTCCTTGAAAGAGAACATCTTATTGAGATCTTGAATAACAGATTCTACTAGGTCTTTTTTATTACCAGTGACAATAATGTCATCAACATACACTAACATAATTGTCAAATATTTTCCTTATCTTTTATAAAATAGAGATAAATTTGATTTTGAACAGCAAAACCTCCAAGTTAACAAAGCAGATTTTAGTTGGTCGAATCAAACTCTTATAGCGTGTTTAAGTCCATAAAGGGCCTTATTAAGCTTGCAGACATGATTAGACTTGCTACTGTCCTCTAAACCCTCAAGTTGCATTATGAACACACTTTTGAAATTTTACCATTCAAGAAACATTATCTATATCCACTTGTCTCAAATCTCATCCAAAATATATAGCTAAACTCAACACAATTATTATAGTCGATGCCTTTACTACAGGGCTGTAAGTTTCATAAAAGTCCACTTCAGAGGTTTGATGAAAACCCTTGACCACTAACCTAACTTTCAACCTAGCTATTGATCTATCTTGATTCTCTTTTACCTTATAAACCGATTTGTTCCCTACAATTTTCTGATCTAAGCTGTAAAGAACCAATGACCCTGTCTTATTTCAGATTAAGGCATCATATTCATCAATCATGGCTTGTTTCTATAAAGGATCAGTAAGAGTTTGGCTAGTGTTTTTAAGGTATAGTGATGTTTTCAACAATTAGGTAAATTTTTAGTTTGAAGATTTTGGCTTTTGCTCTTGTAATCATAGGATGAGTTGGCATTCTTTAAATATTATTTATAGGTTGTGTTTAAGATTCATTTAGTGGATCAGTGCATACATGTTCAGGTAATTAAATTTGAGTGTTAGGTAAAGAAAAATGTAAGTTACCTAGTGTGGGGCTTCCATTTATTGAAGAAGTTGCTGAGGTTGAATTTTGAAGATTTATTACATCACTTGACTATAAGATTGGTTTATCAGAAATAAAGAGAAAATGATTGACTAACTGAGCCTTTTCTGTGCTAGATTCTATTTTTAAACTTCTAAAATTTATATCTGATTCAAAAAGAAAATAAAACTCATTGAATTTAATATTGTTTGAAATGTAAATTCTTGCAGTGTAATGCAAGCATAGGTATCCCTGGTGCTGTAAGCTGTGGCAAAGAAGAACACACTTTAAAGTGTGAAAATTCATCTTATGTTTGTTGTAGTCTTTTAGAAATGGATAACAGTCACAACCAAAGGTCTTAATAAATTTAAGGTTAGGTTTGGTCTTGTGAAATTTTTCATAAGGAGTGATATTGTTTAATGTTGGTGTAGTGATTCGGTTGATTAAAAACACTATCATACAAAATGATTTTAACTAGAAATTAAGAGACATATGTGCTTAAGTTAAGAATGACAATCCTACTTTCATAAAATGCCTATATTTTCTTCTAGCCTTCCCATTTTAGTTGTAAGTGTATGGACAAGAAAGCCTCAATTATATGCCATTGAACTTTAGAAATGATTCCAAGACTCTACACTCACCCCTCATATCACATTGTAAAGATTTGATGTTTCTCTTAAATTATTTTTCTATTAATGTTTTGAAATTAAGAAATGCAGTGTAGGTATCCAATTTTCTGGTCAATGGATAAAACTAAGAATAATTTATGAAATCATCTATGAAAATGACATAGTATCTATGTCCTTGGTTGGAAGAGAGTGGAGTCGGTCCCTATAAGTTGGAATGTATCAACTCAAGTGGGCATGATGTTCTGGTTTCACTAGTTTTGTGTGTTTGCTTATGTAACTTTCCATATTGACAAGCAATGCAGAAATTAAGCATTTCGTTTTCATTAAAATTGAAAAGATTACAAAACTTTAATGTTGTCTTAAGGACATCAATATTGGGATAACCTAACCTCCTTGCCAAGTGTTTAATGAGGAATCAATCCCAAGATCAACATTGCTTGTATTTGTTGAAAATAAAGACAAAAGCATAGACACTGGTTCACTATTTTTTAGATTTCCTAAACTAGAAGGCAAAGATTGTTTGGAAATTGGCTTAGATGAAGATGGTAGATATAGTAGTCTATAAAGTCCTCCCCAACTACTCCTTCAAGCATGGTTGTCTCCTGGTTTTTGTCCTTAACAAGGCATAAATTATTACAAAACAACACAAAAACATCATTGTCTTGAACAAGTTTAGAGATGTTAATGAGATTTTTCGTGATTTTAGGAATGTAGAGTAAATGGTTAAGATGCATTTATGAAGTCGTGTGAGGGTGTTTGATGTTTAAAATAGCTTGACCAATATGAAAAATTTTTAATTTCTTACTGTTACCAATAGCCAATTGATGTGGTCTATTGTATTCCATAGCAAGATTGAGGTGAGATAGATTGTTGGTGATGTGGTTTGTTGCGCCACTGCCCAAATACTAAGAAGAATCACCTTGACTCTCAGGTCCAACAATAAAGGCTTCTTGTTGGTCTTCTCTGTTGCCTGTGCTTGTGGAATGTAATCTCTATTGAACATATACCAACAATTTGAAACAACATGTCCAACATTGTTACAAATCTGACAAGTTGGCATGTTATTCCGATTTTCTAGTTTGCCTTTTTCTTTGCCTTGGTAAATGTTTAAGTTGTTCATCTGGTTGTTGAAGTTTTCAATAGTTTGATTGTTAAAATTATTTAAAGATGCTGAGGACAACTGCTTATTGTTACCACCCAGATATTTTCTTTGATACACCCCTACCTATGCATAATTTGCTGAGAAATTAAAGTTGAAATTCATGTTGCTAATAGCTAAATTTTTTTCAATTATGTTTTCAAAACTGAGCAACATTGCATATACATTATTGAAGTTATATTAACTACAACAGAGTCATATTCTACCCCCAAGCCTTCCATCAAAAATAACACAAATTTATTGTCTGAAATATAGTTTCCAGAAACTTTAAGATTATCCACCAACGACTTCATCTTGTGATAGTATTCATTTATGGTGAGTGAATCCTTTCTGGTGTTTTGAATTTGAGACCTAATTTGCATTATTCTCACAGATGTTTGTGCTGAGAATAATCTATCAAGAGTGGACCATATTTCACGTGAAGAGGAGCATTATGTCATGAAAGAGAATGCTCTCAGACATGGAAAAAAGCAACCAGCCCATGAGCATTTGATCAAACTTCATCCAAACTTGATATTCTGGATTCTCGGTAGTGATTACATTTTGTTGTTTGTCAACTGTCATATTCAACCTTCTGGGGCCGTTTCGATTGCCATCAATGAAGCTCTCTAAGTCATTTACTCAAATACTAGGCAGTACCTGTGATTTTCATAATAGGTAGTTTGTATTCGTTAGTTTTATGGAAGAAGTAAAGGAAAAGAAGTTGTTTTATGTGTTTTGTGCTGTCCTTTAATTTTAAGAAACACTACTTGAGCTACTTGCCATTGTGTGACTTTGATACTAAATTAAAAATGAAAGAGATAAGAGAATTTTTATAACTTTTGTATTTTTCCCTTAAAGAAAGAAAGTTACTATTTGTTCTTATATACAAAAAGTTAATTGCAGAGCACGAAATGAAGATATAGCTAACAATCTAAACCATACATTTATGCAACAAGTGGGGCAATATTGGCCTTAAGATGAATTCTATTACGCGCAGAGAATATTTTTAGAATGTATTGCCTTCCTGTCCTTGTGAAGCTGAGTTGTCCCTTTTGTCTTCTTGTGAGACCAGGTTGCTGCTTAATATACTTCCAGTAATCTCCCTGTCATCTGGTGAAATTTCGTCTTCAACACTTCAGAACATCTTAGGTGTATTTGGAATAAACTGAGCTGACAGAGTTCATTAATTCAGTGGTTGAAGTTTGCTAAGCGAGAAACTGAAGATAAAAGAGCTAGTTGTTGAAATTCGGTGTTGGTGGAAATGGGATGAGATTAGGATTCAAAGGTGTGGGATAATCCGACAGCTTTTAAGCATGAAAGGTTTGTAAATAACGAATAAAACAGCGAAAAAGCGTATGATATAACAAGGAGCAGGGAGCTAAAGATAATGCCATTTAGGGTTGGAAGAAAGAATTGTCCTTGACTTGGGTGGTTGGGTATGCTTCATTTGATCTGGAATTACAACTAGAACGCTGCGGAAGGAGACGAAGTTAGTTTGGAAGAGAAGCCGGAGTTCAAAATTGTCCTTGAAGTAATCAGTGATTTGCTTACTGCTCTTAAAATTGCCCTTGTTGTAAATGCATTTACTTGGGATAGTTACAGCCTTCATAAATTTATGTTAATAAATAAACTGATCTCTGATCATAAATTGCATTTTCTTAATCAGATTCTGCTGCTTTCAGGTTAATACAAGCCGACAAGTTTTGATGTTCTTTCCAAGCGTCATGGGATTCTGAGCGAAAACAATGTTGTTGTTTCTGCAAAGCAATAGAAATAGCACTTATCAATTATACAATTCAATGGATGCACCATGAGACCTTTGATCAGAATTCCTTCATTTTCCTTTCTTAGATTATTATGTTATTTTTTTGTCTTCAAAAATCATTCTTAAACATTGGACAGGGAAATCAAATCAACCTTTTTTTTTCATTATTTTTTTTTAATCCAATATTTAACTTGAAGATTATATCATTGACAGGAGATGAATCAACAATGAGAATCATGATCCTAACTTGGCATTTCTCATTTGATTTTCCTTACTTAAAATATGATAATGATCATTTCTCCCTGCTTTAGAGCTTAACCTACCCTTTTCTTTTTCAAAATCATCCAGTATTTTGTTGGCCAATTCAGATTTTGTGGATGTCGTTCTATCTTATTGTTGCAATTCGGATCTCTAACCAGCAAAACTACAAGAATATTTGAACTCTGTCTTCTTGATTACAGATGGGCAAACTTTATCTACACCAGTCTTGAATAATTTGTATCTAAGATAAGTAAAACAAGAACAAGAAAAAAGATGTATGTAAATTTTTCAGAGAATCAACTTCTCTGTTTTTTGTTATTATCAACATGAAAGAAGAAGTCTTATCTTACAATTATAAAGTTTCTGATTTATATGCTAAGTCGTCACTATAAGCAAATGGCACTGTATTACTTACAACTAAATCCAACTACTTTAACAAACTCATCTAATCATCTCCTCCCACATCAGATGCTTTAACTATTCTTTCTTGTTTGGATCATCAACATCTTCATTTCGTATGACTTCACACCAGCTGCAGCGAGTTTTGAACTTTAATCACACTAACACTTAATCTTGTTCATACAAAAAATTATTTCAGTGGAATTATTCTATTAAATTATATATTAAATATTACAAAATTTGTTTCATTAATAGTCATTATTATTGTACTTAATTAATTAATTAATTTTATTTCATTAAATAAACATAAAAAGCAAGTTGGTCGAAATTTAAATGAAAATAATTTTAGTATTGTAATAAAATATATATACACATCATTTCTTAATTGGTCAGAAATTTGATGAAGACAATTCATCGTTTTTTTTTTATCCACCACTTGAAAATTAAACAATCATTAACAAGAAACGCAAGCCTAATAGCCTATTAAATTATTTGATTTCCATTATTAAAAAAAGAAAAAGAAAAAAAAAAGTAAACGATTTGGTATTAGCAACAGATTTTAGATTTCTTAATATTTATTTATTTATTTATTAAACCCTCATTAGTTAATCAGCAAAGAGTTTAGTAGATTTATTAATAACAGACAGCTATGGTTCAACTGTTATCACGTTATTCCTTAAAACATACATCATGCAATACGAAATTGAAAAGCAAATAATTATTTATTTATTTATTAGGTAAACGCTTTGATATTAACAGCAAATTTTAGATTTCTTAATATTTATTTATTTATTTATTAAACCCTAATTAGTTAATTAGCGGAGACTTTAGATTTATTAATGACAGACGACTATGGTTCAACTGTAATTACGTGATCCAAGAAGCTTGCTCTCTCTGTAAGATGATGATAAAGATCATGGATCCCATGCAGGAGCAAGTACAGAAAGAAATAGTGCATAAACAAAAAGGAAAATGGAGGGAATTAAACACAGGACAGTGAATGTTAATGGCATAAGCATGCACGTAGCAGAGAAAGGAGAAGGTCCAGTAGTCCTCTTCCTCCACGGTTTCCCTGAACTTTGGTACTCCTGGCGCCACCAGATTCTTACAATAAGTTCGCTGGGATACCATGCTGTTGCACCCGATCTTCTGGGCTTCGGCGACACTGAAGCTCCCAGCAGCGATGCCAGCAGCTACACCTGCCTTCGTATTGTTGGCGACCTAATAGCACTGATCGATTTGCTCGGCGTTGAACAAGTGTTTGTTGTGGGACATGATTTCGGTGCGATGATTGCATGGTATTTGTGCTTGTTTCGGCCTCAAAGAGTTAAGGCTTTTGTATGCCTTAGCATACCTTATCTGCCAAGGCATCCAAACACGAAGCCTACAGATTTCATGAGATCTGAATTTGGAGACGACTACTACGTTGTCAGATTTCAGGTTCTTGCTCTTTTTTGTCTTAAAAAATTCTTCGTATTGCTTTTATTACACAAATGTACAAGTAATAAAAGTTTTGGTTGACAGGAACCTGTGGTGATCGAAGAAGGGATTGCACGCATTGGTACCAAAGAGGCACTTGCGAGAATGTTGGGAAATCGCACACCAGGTCCTGGAATCATGCCTAAAGAAGATATCTTCGGCCCTCTGGACTATAACGCTCCATTGCCCTGTTGGCTTTCAGAAGAAGATATTAATTATTTTGCAACCAAATACCAACAGAGTGGCTTCACGGGACCTTTGAACTACTACCGAGCACTTGACTTGTAAGCCACTTAACTACGAGTCACTTAGTTTCACCATTCGAATATCTAGCTAACTCAATATAACTCGACTGTTAACCGTAGAAATTGGGAGCTCACAGCAGCATGGACTGGGTCGAAAATAGAGAAAGTGCCAGTTAAGTTTATTACTGGGGAAATTGATACTGTCTATACAACACCAGGAGTGAAGCAATATATACAAAGTGGACATTTCAAGAAGAATGTGCCTTGTTTGGAGGAAATTGTTATAATGGAAGACACGGCTCACTACCTCAACCAAGAAAAACCAAAGGAAATCAGCTCTCTTATTTATGACTTCATTAAGAAGTTTTAATCAGCAGCAGTAAATTCATTTCTTGTATTTGTCAAAATTTATCTTTTTGTCATCTTAATTGATGATCAATTGTTCTTGCTTTCTTTCCTACAATAATCTTTGATTATTTGTTGCGTATCCTGCATGAGCTCTGCCATCCAATTGTGGAATAACAATTGTTTGAATTCTTTAATCACTATTCATTTATCCTTTAGGAAAAGTTGGCGGCCGTGAGTTTGTTTTCCGTTGAAAAATAAAAAACCTGAAGATGAAATTGAACTTGATCATTACAGAGATGAAGATCGAAGAAAGCATAATGAACCGGATTTCCATGTTAGCTTCAAATTCAATTAATGTTGGAAGTATATAGACTAATGATTCAGTGCAGCTGTGTGATCCAAAGTGTATGTAAATCAAGACAATCCTACACAGACCACGACTATTGTAAGATTTTAGACCTCAAACACAATCTAGATTCAATAATTAACACACTCTGAGGGAATCAATGACCCAGAAACAAAGAATCACAAGATCAAACACAAAGAAGAGATTTGCATGGTTCAACAAGATGTCTATATTCACGGACCAAAATACAGAGAATTGACCTTTATTCAAGAAGATAAAGATTACAACCTTGAAGAGGAAGTTACAAACTTTCTTATGAATATCTATAAGCCAAGAATCGACACTTATATATTCTAAAAATTCGCCCCAAAACTGCACCAGAAATCAGCTTTAAGCCTCTGTTTTTCAACTGAATTAACAGAAAATAACATACTAATGGACGTCAGCAGAATTACTAAGTGCATCCCGGTTTGGTTCTAAGACACCCCAAAGTTTACAATTACATTAGAAGAAGATGTTGACATCAATAAAATTAGTAGAAGTTCTTGGATTACTCATTTTATGCAAAGGCACAGGTTTACAAGCCTAGGTAAGTCGCAAACATGGAATTCCATAGTCACTAATGTATTTTGTTAAAAAATTCTTACCAATAATAGAGCACTTCTAAAGAAAATCTTTATTCTTTCTAGACATCAGAACCAGATTGCCAAACAATGAATGAATTTGTTTCTCGATGCACACTTCAGAGAATCTGTAAATTAAAAGATTTGTCAGCAAATCTGCTTGAAATTTTCTGTGCTACTCATTTGGCTCAGAAGCAGCCAGGTTTTGATTCTCATAAAGTAATTCATCAGAATAATGCTCCATCACTGGACTCGGAATGCCAGGAACAGCATTCAGTTTCAGTGTGCATAAAAATCAAGCATCCCATAGCAATGACAACCGTGTAAAGCACCATTATTTTTTATCTATCCCTGTGCTGTTTTCTTAATCTCCGGAATGGAAACTGATTCATGTACAAGAAGCATGACAAAAGCTAAATTTGTTTTGATGCTCATTTGTCTGATTCCTTATTCACTGGCAAGAAAGCTGTATTATTCTTCAATAGATGCAGCAACAATCCTTCCCATCAATTTCCATCTCTGAAGAAACTCTCACAATTTTCTATTCCTTCTAAGTTTCATTATCAAATTTTTATTCTTTTGAGCATGCATTGGCATCTTCATCGAACTGAAAGTTTCAGAAATAAAAACAGGAAAGAAATCAGAATATGAGGCATATCCAATGTGCAAATCACAACAAACTGACCAACAATAAGATACTAACCACCAAAAAGATACTGCAAATGGAAAAAACAAGATCACTGTAGTTTGATGAAATTTCCCACCATTTCTTGATTTCTAAAGGCAATTACAAACTATCTCATGTTGTAAACAAACAAGACACCAGTACCTTATACATCAGTACCAATGCCTTTCTTGCTATGCTCTTTAAACTTTTATATAACATTTAGAACATTTTGTATGGTCGATTTTTCCTAAAAAACAAACAACAATCATAACAATCAACGTGAATCAAAAACTCTATAGCCCCAAATCTTGTACATTTTTTCACAACATATATCATGTTTCTCAGTATGAAAACTATGATAACAAAATATGGCTTCCTATAATTATTGATCATGCTACATGAAGGCCTAGTTTAAGATTTAAATTTTCTATACTTCAGAATGGCTATGACATGTCACACCTATTTCTTTAATGCTCCATTTATAACAGCATTAGAACCCCACAAAACAGGAATTAAACACTGAATAATAGCAATCAAACAAGCATTATTGTTCAGAGGAACCTAATGACTAAATTTTCATCCATTCATGATGTCCCGTGACATAAGCTTCAATTGGTATCTAACTGAGATAACTAACTTTGAAGCTTGTAGGTTTAACTTATTGATTATCCATTGTTTTATGCATTCTTTAGCTTTGGGAATAAAGGATCATTCAAGAAATTGCTACAAACCAACCAGGATTTCATAACTAGGAATGGCATGTATTGATGTTATCAGAACAGAGAAAGACATTGTAGTCATGTCCAAAACAAAGAACTATCTAACTAAAATTATGCATTAAATGATAAAGAAATGAATGCAGACCTCAAATATATCGTGATATGCAAGCAAACATTATTAATCCTTCATGATACATGTCTTTAAATTTGATATGGAGTTTTAAGTTGATCCAGAACTGAATTTTTTTTTTTTCCAAAGGACAAAAGTGTAAGATCCACCTGAATATGTATCAGAAGAATGATTGAAAACTTTTTAATCATAAGCAAGATAAGCTTACAACAAATATGATAATTAGTTCTCTCCTTGCAACAACGAGCATTGGTAGCACTCCTCATGAAAACAGAAAGACAGCCCTGCCATGTACCAAAGATTCTTTAGATAATGACTGAGTTGCTGTTTGATAAAATTGGGAATTGGAGCTAAAAAATTAAGGAGTGTATTATGAGTACTGAAATTGTAATGCTAAATTCTAGAGATATGAAAAATAAAACTAAATTGTTTGATGATCAGACAGCTAAAGTCTAAGAAATTATAATATAAGATATGGAATTTTTCATTAGGTAAATTTATATTTAAAATGAATACAGTGATGCGTATGCGATATGGTGGTGGCAATGATAGTAATGATACTAATGGTGAAAAGTAACAGGACATAGTTTAAGTATCACCAAATGGTAAAAGAAACATACATAAGAGATGAAGCATTAAGATCATAATTAATCATTTAAGAGAATTTTTTGAATAATTAAGTATTATCAAACTCATTTTAAGTATTAATTCCTAAAAATTAATGAGTTGCCAGAAGCATTTAAAATGATTAACAACCAATACTAATTTTAGGCATTGAATTTGATGACTATACATGCCATTTCGCTTGTGAACAACAGAACATCAATGAAATAAATTCCATCCATGTAGCACACCGTTGTGCAAAATACATTATTCCATCAACATTGGAACTGCACCAGATATGCATTTACGAAGGTTATCACGTAGGAACATACCTTACAGGTAAGACATGTGGTCAATCCAGCCAGTTGTAGGTTTGAATGCAGCAAAATATGCATTACTTGCTCAATAGTAGATATGATAGACTTAGACGAGAAAATAGAATAAAAAGAGCTTACACAAACTAGAATATTTAGAATGCAACATCTCAACTTCTGAAGTTTTCATCTCTACTGACTTGTTAAACTCTTACCAGAAAACAAAGAAGCATTTCCACTTATCTTGTCCAATCATGTCAAGCAAGCTTAAGTGCAGGTAATAAACCAGAACAGGCAACCAGAACTCAATCATTTCTTGGCAGAGAAATTAGATCAGGAGGGCCATTAGCAATTGAGAGTTTAAGGTCAAGGCTTTTCCACCAAGAACTAAATTGATCATTCCAACTTTCACCCTCCCTTTGATTATGGCTAACATGAGAATCCTGATCTTCATCAAAATTCTGTCCAACCAGCCATAAGATCTCTATCAGGATAATGTATAGTTGGTTGCTTTCAAGAAGCCTCCACCAAAGTCCCTCAAAAGCCTCATCCCAGGAATTATTGATCCTTGCTCAACCAAATCATGACATCCCCAATTCCAACAAAAACACTTGAACCATCCCCCTTCATCCCTTTTAATTTTTCCCAACTTGTGCAGTACAAGGTACCTTCCAAATTTGCTATGTCAATTCAGATGCATCCAAAAATTGACAAAAGAACACCACGCGTTAACATTTCTGATCTGAGGAGGTAGGCTCAATGAATTCATAGCCCTTCAGATGGCAATTTACTGCAGGAAATTTTATTACTTACAGAAATTTGGTTAAAAAACAACTCTTTTACCACAACTGGAAAAACACAATTCTTGGGGGAAACTAGACAATGATATAGGATAACTACCATCATCAAGGTCATATCAGAAAAGATATATCAATCTGATCTTTAATCTTCAATAGATCGAAACAACAGAAACTTGATAAAATTATATCCATACCTACCTCAGTCAAGCCCAAGTTATGAGTATATGCATCATATCTTTAGCTTCAACCACAGCACCTAGATCAAATGGATATCTAGTGAGATCTCTCCTAGCTCTGTCTCTATAGCATGAGATATCCAGAGATCTAAATAATGCTAATTACTGAAAAAACTCACAAAAACTTGTCTCCTGACCTGCAGCTAAGAATGTGCATTTCCTTCACTTTAAACCACAGACAATGAGATGAACAAAACTTGGACATCCAGACACATCAATATTGCAATTTCCCATGAATTTCGCGCAACAGTAAATTTGAGTTGTCAACAACACGTTTACTTTCACAAACTATATAACTCAACAATTCATGCTTAGGCGCCGGTCTTAGCGACTTTAATTGTTCGAGAGGATCTGAAATTACAGATTTACCGTACAACTCCCTTGCTGGCTGGACATGTTTCCACCAGAAATCAGAGAGCGCCACTTTTAGAACATCCCAATATTCTAAGTCTCGATATAACCTGAAGAGGCTGCTACCACTAGGAGTCCAAACATAAAAATCCATCCAATCCCTGTCTAAGATTTCCATTAAACCCTGAGCTTGTGGAATGCAATAATTGGGCACCCGCTTCCAAGGAGAAGCCCTTGTCATATCTCCATTAAAAAAGGGGCACTTGATCTCCAGCACACCACGGGAAGGCAAATCATAAACAAGCCTATCAACCAACCCATCTGGTGAAGCTGCTAGCCAGTCATCTTCTGGGTTTGAATCCCTATAGACCTGAAATTCAGGAAACAAAACAGTATTTCCTGTAATCAGCTTGTATCTTTCAAGAGCTTCCTCTTCTTTGATGTTGCTCCAACAAGTAGCAAGGTTGCCAGAAAATGGCTCAATTGCCCCAATTTTCTCTAACCAGAGTTGAACTCTCCTGTGAGGCCAAAAACCAATAGCCCCAGCAAAAGTGCTTGCAGTGAGCTTACGCTTTCTCTGATCTTGCCAATTTTTGAACCAGTGCTGAAGACTACTTGACTGAAGAACGGAGTAAGTTTCCCCCGATACAAATTTCAAAGCACGGTTGCTATGGCTTGAATAGCTTCTATGAGGATTCGTAATAATTTGATTGTTTGGCGAAAGCCTTGTACAAGCTGGTTCCAACAAATTATAGGTGCTGTAGGTCCTTTGATACCTAAAATCAGCAACAAGAACACCAACACTGGGGCTACTCCAGTGCTTGTTGTATGAAAGTCGAACAGCAAGAGAAAAGCAACAAAAGAATTCTTCCCTGTCCAGTGAAAATAAATGTCAGCAAGGACCAAAGAAGCAATTTAGATTGCAAATATTTATTGAAAATGATAACAGTAAAATCATCGAATCAAGAGATATTTAGAACAAATAATCCAAAGACAATACAACTAAGAGCAAATAATCAAAAGATTATACAACTAACTCAACTATTACTGGAGCAAGAATTGCTTTAAAGAAGAGGCCGCAACACATGATGCTTCAAGTGAAAAGACAAATTCATGCTTAAACTGCAGAGTTAAGATTCATAATAATGCACGAGATGTAACATCAGCTTAAGAGGACACTGAAGAATCACCAGTAACAAAAGTTAACATCAGATGCAAAAGATACTTGCACTCTCAAACACACTACCAAAGACTATAACATAAGAGGCAGACAATAAACAATATAAAACAAGGGGACAAAAAAATCATGCATTAACTAGAAAATCAAAAATATCCAGTAAGAACCCATGTCATAAAATTGTTTATGTCACACTGACCGAATGCCTTTTCCTTTTTTGTTTTTTTTTTTTTTTCCTTTCAGGTGCCTTATTTAATACCATATGAATATGCACTAGTCAAGAGTGAGCCCCAAGGCGTTTCACATACATTCAGCATTAGCAAGCCAGAACTGGTAGCCCGTAATAGTAGATTTCCTATTTCATTTTACAGGCCAGGCAAAAAAATATGGATATATCAACATCAATCAGCTTCAAAGAAGAAGTTATCTCAGGCACATTATCGGTGGAAAAAATGGGACCAAACACTTCTAATAACAAATTATTTATCCAGTAACAAAGAACAAAAATAACATTTCAAAGTTAGCGTACATGTATACAACGGAGGAACAAGAGCAATGACTAACCGTATAAGCTTGTGAAAGCTACGACTCATAGAGACTCCACAAGAGGAGAGCAGAAAGTGAGAGATGAAGCCAGCGTGATATCGGGTTTTAAATGTTAAATGATTTCAATCCATTCTTTTTCCATTACAGACAAATTTTGCGAGGCAGGAGCATTGAAAATGGAAGAAAGTTTTATTTGTTCGGAGCCAAGGGCTTTACCCAAGACGAAGAGGGTTTTAGACACAGAGAATATGCAGCATGTTTGTTGATAGGATTAGGTTTACCTCGACCGCCAACAGGAATACAACCGTGCACCGAGACAGGAATGTATGGATATGTATTTACGTGGAAATAAAAACTCACCAAAAAATAAATAATTTCAAAAATAAAAATAATAATCGCCGTTGCAGGGGATCGAACTCGGGTCGTCGGTGTTCAGGAGGAAATTCTTTCCTCAGCACAACAACTACTCAGTAATTTAAGGTTGTACTAAATAATAATTATTATCTAATAAGAGGTCATTTTATTACTTATATGGAATTTTCTGACTAACAGGCACTCATCATCCTTGACATTATTTTCACTTGTTAGATTTTTTTTTTTTTTTTGTTAAAAGTTATAATAGGTTTGTTGTTATAATTTGTTAAATACTAAAAACGGTAACTTAACTACAAGGAAGGTGAGTGTTGATTAATTAAAAACACTTATCGAAAATCTCCACAAGAGGTAAGTGATAATTTTTATACTTATATTTTTTATTATAGTTTGAATTTTAAATTTTTTATATTTAAAGTCAAAAGTTTAACATTTAAACAAAAATATCCCTAATTTTTTATTTTTTATTTAAAATTAAAATATGAAAAGGGAGATAAATTTTATTGAAGGAGTGATAAATTTTGTTAAGAGAAAAATAAATTTCATCAAGAAAATTAGTATAAAAATAATGTCATTCAATGAATTTTTTTGAAAAAAATTAATATAAAAATGATATTCTTTTGTTAGATTTCATCATGATAAATCGTTTTCACACGAATATTTTTTGACAAAATTCATTCATTCTTTTTTTAAAATTTCAATTTCAAAAAAAAATTTAAAAGATAAAAATATTTTTGTTCAAATATAAAAATTTTAATCTGGAATATAAAAAAATATAATTTAAATTATAAATATAAATAGGCTTAAAAATTGAACCAAAAACATCCAAAAGCCAAAAATGAAATATCATATGAAACTTGTATAGATGGAGTGGCACTTTCAAAATTTGTGACACAATATGAGCCGGCGAATGTTAGTATGTGTTGGGCCAACATCCACTGGGTCATATGTTGACCCATATATCAAGATTGGGCTCAATGGGCTTAACAAGCCTGGTATTCTGGCTTCTCCCTTCAATTCTTTACCAAAATCGTCGTCCTCTTTTTGCTGCGCCACCTCACTGATCGCCATTAACACAGCTGAGAGTATCAGAGAGAGAAAGGAGTTTCAGAATCAGATTCTCTGAATTTCTGAAGAGAATCTTACAGAAGATGGAAGAAGCAAAGGCCGTGGCTCAGCACCAGCAGCAGTTACTCTTGCAGCAGCAGCAACAACAAGCTCAACAACAACAACAAGTGCAACAAAATCAGCAGCAGCAGCAACAACAGCAACATGCGCAACATTTTCTTCTCTTACAACAACTCCAACAACAAGCCCAGCAACAGGCAGCAATCTCGTGCTTCCCATCCAACATCGATGCCAATCTCCGCCCACCTAGCCTCCATCGTCCCCTTTCTCTTCAACAACAAAACCCTAATCCCAATTTGCAACAACAACAAAATCAGCAAAACCCACAACAGTCGCAGCAACAGCAACAACAATCGCAGCAACAGCAACACCAGTCGCAGCAGCAGCAGCAGCAGCAGCAGAAGGGGATGCGGCCTTTGAATCAGGTGGAGCTCCAGATGGCTTACCAGGACGCGTGGAGGATCTGCCACCCGGACTTTAAGCGACCTTTCACGTCGTTGGAAGATGCTTGTGAGAGGTTTGTTGGTTACTTAACTGTTTGGATACTTAGAAAACATAACCAAATGAGATGTTATTGGCAATTATAAATGTTTTTGCATTTTAATGTGCTCTTGTTTCTTAGAATTTAAAATTTTGGATGGGTTTCTGACTAATGTTCTTTGAATAATTGAACTAGATTCCCTTTGCTTTATTGTGACATGGAATGATTGACTCCTGTGCACTGGAGTGTTTCCAATAGATGTGGGAATAATTATTGAATGATTTGGTTTGGCACTGTTTTGATGCTTGAAAACTAAATGAAAAGTTTAGTTGAGTACTTGAAAGATATGCACAGCATTTGTAAAAGAATGTATTTATGTAATATGATTATGATCAAATTTGAATTAGTATGCATAAAGACGGAATAACTTGATGATATATTCTGACACTTGTCAATATGGGTGAAGGTAATTGTACTTTTGACGAAAACCGAGAAGAGATACAGAGTTTATCGTTTCATATGGATACATTTGGCAGGCAAAGAGTTGGGGAAATTAATTTTTAGATGATTTCCCCAATAGATGAGAGATGAACTCAAAAATGAACTAATAAGAGATTTCAGGGTTTGGAGTTATACAATATTTGGCACAAATCACTTAATATTTGGTGCAAATCACTTTTGTATGGCAAGATTTCAGTTTTAGAATGACGTTTGCCCAGTCATATATTTGTTTTAATAGTTTGTATGTTAGTCATGTATTAATCTTTCTACAGTTTGAAGAAGTACTTGAATTGGGTGACTGTTTGAATTGTGGTTCTAGGAAGATATTCTAACCTCAATTTCATGGTACAGTAGTTCTTACTTAACCTTTTCATGACAGCATATGATGTATACATTGCTGTTAACTGCATTTATCATCATACAAATTAATTCTTTGATTTTTGTACTTAATTTCTCAACATAACAAAGTTAGTTATGTGCCCTATCGTGTTAGTAAATTTTCTATAGTTATATGACTTATCATGTTAGTAAATTTTCTATGACATGAATTCCCAAATTTCAATGAGGCCTATCGGAGTTGTGAGAAATTATAATTGTTTGAATCTGCTAAAACTTGCACTCTTGGACATGGGTTTTGATTTTGTTGTTAGAATAGAATAAATTGCTGTCATTGGTCTTATGACTTAAGAGTTACGGTAGGAACATAGGGTTGTCAGGGTGAAAAAAGCTTCAGAACATGGATGATAGGACAAACATGAAATAGGTGATGACAGTTATTTGTTAATACTAATCATAGGAACAAGGGCATGCTTAAAGATAACAAAGCATAGCAGACTGAAGGAGAAAAGAAATGAAAAAAAAAATGAATTTTATACACGGTGTCATTTCTTGTAAGAAGAAGAGTCTTCCTTTTTTATCTACAGTGGTTCACAGTCTTGCCACACTAGAGTCTGCATGTTTTTACTCAGATTGATTCAACTAATGTAAACCTACAGCCCTACAAATAATGTCACCGATGAAATTATTTAGATTGAATGGCTTGGGGCTAACCACCAAGGATTAAGTAACCTATTTATTAAGGATGTATTACATTCTTATAAGTGTGTGGATGTGTGTGGGTCAGGATTACGGTTTGGAGATATATGTTCTTGTAGAGCATCATGAATATTTAAATACAGTAAATGGCATGTGGTACTGACAGGGGAGTTGGATACTACAAGTGTTGGTAGGAGTTGACCATCCCCTACCTTCACCTCACATTACTCCACCATTGATACTAAATTGTTTTTTGGATTGGATTTGGAAGCCAGCTGCATGCAGAGAGAGAAAGTTCTGTCAAGTTTCTCCTGTTGTAGCAGATATGAAGCATGTATTGCTGTTTGAGATTCAGCTTTGACATCACCATGTACTCTTTAGTACAATGCCAAACATTCGTTATTTTATTGAAAAAAACTTCATACTTGTAACTTAATTACACAAGCAATCCCAGTTTTTATGTTGTGAAAGATGGCATCATTCATTCTGGGATATTTGCAACATTTATGACAAACCTTGTATTTTTTTCTCCTTGTAATTGTATTGCCTGTGTGACACTAAACTTTAGTTTCTCTCAATTTCCAAGGTGCAGTTGATAATGGAGTACGCAATCAATGCTTTGTTAGGCGTACCCAACAAGTATTGGATACACTTCCAAAATCATGACATAATAGTTGCAATCTATAATGTTTTGTGTTTGTGTAAAGAGACCATGTTTAGGAGTAATCAGAGATGTATGTAATGGAAAAAGGCTTGGCAAGTTCAGGTAGAATATTGTATCATGTCATTTGGGAAATAAAAAAAAAAATGTGGGTGTGTGGGGTGTTGTTGGATTGGGGTACTGGCTAGTCCTTGCATGTGGTGCACGATACTTGCATGTTTGATGAATTGCTTCAATGTTATGGAAAAAGTAAATTAAAATCTAAGGTTTTACTCCAAAAATTTGCAACATTTATATTAGGATATATTTTGCTAAATTGTTTTTTCCCATTTTTATCTTTGTAGGTTACTACCTTATCATGTGGTAGCAGACTATGAAGCAGAGGAAGATGATAGGATCCTTGATTCTGACACAACAGGACAGATGCCTTCTCGGTCCCAGCAATGGGATAACAACATTGCTGCCAAAGTCGCAGAGTTCACTGGAACGTTTGAGAAACAAGCCCTTGTTTTTAACATAATAACCCGCAAGCGAGCTATAGGTGAATTCCGATATGAGGAGAGATTGATGATTGAACAGGCTCTCCTCCAAGAAGAGAAACGGGCCATGTTGGAATTGAGGAGTGAAATAGAGTCAAGGGAGAAGGCTGGCAGGGAGGCTCATGAAGCTAGGTTGTGAATGGCAGCCATGGTTCAGGCAGAGCATGCTTGAGCAGAATCTCATGCTCACGATGAATTGTTGGCCCGAGGCCCAATAAGGCCAAGTGCACTAGGATCTCAAGTCAATGATATTCTACTGGGACATGATATGGGAGAGCAAGCACAGGGCATGAATCCGGATGAAATGATGAATGGATGGGTAAACAATTCACGGAGAGAAGAGAAAGAACCATCGGAAGATTTCTTCAATGACAAGGAAACTGATAATGGAGACACGGCTATGCAAGCGGAGTGGCGTGAAGTTGGGGAATTTGATTTGAATTCTAGGTGAAGAGGTTGTATGAGCGATAACAGTGTCCTTGATAGGGAAAATCCCTAATGGCCTGAGCTCACTGTTAATTAGTTATCATTTTTTTTTATCGTTTTGTGAGATGAAGAAACACATAAAGCTGTGTAAAGCGGCTTTTTATCCAAGTAGGTAGCATGTTATCTTAAGTTGTGGCAGCCTGCCTTGCATTTAATTCGTTTCTATAGTATGCCGAGAATTACAGTGTTATTGATTCCGGGTTCATTCTACAGGCAACATCTTGTTTTCAAAAACCTAGGGAGGAAACATTTTCACAACCACAATAATAGAAGGAACTGAACAAGTTTGAACTTACAAACGAGAGTGCACGAACAAATTTCAAATCCTCGTATTATCAAAATTGTAATGACACCTGAAGGGTTATTTCATTAAAGAAAGAAAAATGTACAAACTCTTACAATCCCAACTCCAAACAAAAGGCAACGAGAAAGTACAGCTCACTGTGTAAAAAAAAAGGAAAATGCAGCAATGTGACAATCCTCCAGCAAAAACTGAATGTGGCTGCAGTCTGAACTCTGCCCCTCAAAACCTGCAGCAAAGCCTTCCAGTCAGGAAACTAAACAATCAAAAAAAGCATGGGCTATCAGCAGCTCCGGCTATACAATTGATGAAAATGCAAGAAAAAAATAGGTTTTTGATAATCAATTCTCGTTCTGCCACTTAAGACCGAAGCAGGACATATGTATTTCCGCTGCCAAAAACCAAACATTCTAGCATTTGATGTGGAACAAGCTTGACTGCTTGAGGCTGCGTTGCTGAACTGCTGTGCGTTAGGGGAAGAACTTTTAGACAAACAGCTACGAAATCCTTTCAGAAGATATCCCTCAGCTAAAACTGTATAGATATAGCAGTTGCATCAATCGTCCACCAACTCATATGCTGCTGTCGATATTAACTAAGGAAACCAGAAGTTTTCGGATAGTCAAAAGGTATCTAGCTGGTATAGAACTCCTCAATTGTGCAAAATCACCCCAAACTGTATTCAGAATTAACAGTCGTGGTGGACACAGGACTCTAAGAGCTTCCGGGAGAATAGGACACACCAACTTGTTTTACTACGCCGCTACAAAATCAGCAGCTCTGGCTTACCAAATGTAGTATTTAAATCCGCACCACAGATATAGCAACATATCAGAATACAGCTACAGAGACCAGAAGGAACCTCCAGTAATTCCCAGCACTCCACAAATATGTAATGATCATTCAAAGGTTCCTTAAAACCAAGCTCTTGATTTGCAAAATCATTCTAAAGAACATAACTATCACAACAATTGCACCATATCTAGTTGTTTCTCCACTTCATACTACAAAAATCTATTATCAGAGAGAGAAATTTTTGAACTAAACTCTAGACATCCACCGTAAGAAACTGGCAGAAGACTGTCGCAGCATTGAGAATAAGCAACCGACAACATCAATGTGTTTTGAAGAATAGTCAAGGGCTTATTAATAAATTCTACTATTCTTCATTAAAATATCCATATCACTTGTGTGTGATATAATTCTTAACATCTGCATCCAAAGCGAAAGACTGAGAAACTAAAGCCTTGATACCCTTCAAAAAAGAAGGATAGTTCAAATCTTAATCAGGAGTCTCTCAGCATGCCCCAACAAGAAGAGGAGACCTGCAAAAGGAATGAAACTTTCTTATGACATCAAAACTCCATTTTCTTTTTCTACAATTTAACACGCTATTGCTATTTTAATGGAAGAAAATGGTAAACTATGAGAAAACTGTTAAAAATAAAGTAAAAATGAGGTAAGTAACACAAAGTTCAGAAAATTGAAGTGAAAATACAAATCATTAGTGGAGTTTGATAATATTTTAAAGTTCAGAAAATTTAAATTTTATGCCCTTTGAAAATCTGGTGACTGAGATACAGCCCATAGATCCATTGAACAATATATTTGAACCCTTCAATAGACAATCAAAAATCAAATCATGCAATGTATCACAAGCAAAGCAACATAGAGGTCCAACCCAGGGGAACTTTTCATCCTCTTGGATCAAAAGCCGGCAATACTAACTTGTTAAATATCTTAAGAATTCCATTAAATTATTTTTCTCAGGAAAGATCCCTCTGTAGATTCTCAAAATCATGTCAGCACATTTTTACGTAGAGAAAAGAAGAATAAAACAATGATGTGCTCGGGGGTGTTCTGTCAAAGTGTCACTGATAATCACTTTCAGATGGTTAAAGCATTATGTATAGACTTCACAGTGTTAAAAAGGAAATAGACAAAAATGTTTTTCAAAATAAACAAAGCAGCTGGACTGGCTTCTGAATTACTTAAATTTTTTCAGAAAATTACTTGCAAATGCTATAGCAAAACGATGGTTCTGTTTCAAAAAGCACAATTTGCACAAAATACTTTCATAGAAAGCACTCTCCTACAAACCCTATATCGATTTTGAAAACAATCTAATACACCCATAATTTCATTACTTTATAACGTATTTCGCCACCACCAAGATAAAAACTCAATACAAATCAACAAAACAAATTCAAAAATCAAAGCAGCAAATAAAAATACCTTAAATCTTTCAAACAAGACGATTCTCAATTGGAAGAGCGGCCAACATAGAAATCACTTTGGCTTTAACCATTTCAATCACTCTATTCATCATGATCATTTCCTCTTTACTAAAATTATAAGAATCGTAATCGTCAAGCAATTGCTGCAGCCAAAGAGTACAAGACTCAACAGTCGAAGCACCAGCAAGAAACTGATGGGCCTCCTCAAAAAGACCTTCACGTCGCTTATTACATCTGTTATCGTTCTCGATCCCCTCTGTCTCTCTCTTTCGCTTATTCTCCCCACCCATCGATCTTTGCTCGGTTTTCTTTCTCTTTAGATATATCCGAAATCGCTGAACGCTTGGTTTTCTTTCGATTTAGAAATCTCTGAAATCGCTAAAACACAAAACAGAGCTTGGTTTTCTCTCTTTAGAAATTGCAAAGAAACAATGTGATTCTGTGTTTGCTCAATCTCTGAAACCCAAGGATTATGATTTGCATCGGTAACGGTTCTTGGATTTTGGAATTTGAATTTAAAGCGGGGCGTTCCTTTCTAGTTACAAGGGCAAGAAAGAAAAGGACAAAATAAGGAGAGGCGGTGACTTGATTGGTTACGAGCTCATTAAACGGGAAACGGAGTCGTTTTGTATATACCATGATAATGAAAACACAGCCGAAAGAACGATTGTTTTTACGGTATTCCCATTTGTTACATTTTTACTGCAGTGAAGATATTTAAATTATTTATTTAATTTGGTTATCTTAAATGCTTTAATTGGATCAAGAATCTTAACTACCCCTTCGCAGCCGAGACCGAGGGAGAATGAAGCAGCTATTTATACGAGTAAAAGATTGATAAAACAAGGAAAATTACAAGCCAACCTCTGTGGAAGCTTAAACATTTTGTGCAAGGAAAAGCAAGCATTTGCCCTTCCTTACACACGGTCAATCGAAAAACCAAAGTAAATGTATCACCCAACTGCTTTGCCTTTGCCTCTTTTCTCTTTATCACTCGCTAACTTATATGAACACCAACACAAACAAGCACAGAAACATAGCATCCAACTGAATCTCTACTAAGGATAAAGCAACCAGAAAAATAACATTCTCCTAGAATTTTTGTCTTCCTCCTTTTTTTTTTTTTTTTTTGGGATGAAAGCAAGAAAGGAAGAAAAATAAACAAAGGAAACAAAGAATAAACAAAAACCTAAATGTACCTACAAAATACTAGGAAGCTGAGAACTCAGTCTCTGCTGCAGCTCCTTGACCTTTGTCGACAACTCTGTCTTCTGCTCTTTGTAGCTCTGCAACAAGTAGTCTTTCCCTTCTATCACTTCCTTCAACTCTACAACTTCCTTCCTCAGCATATCGATCTTTTCACCGTCTCCTCTTCCCTTTTCCAGACATTCAAAATTGCTCTCCTCGTCAATATACCCATTTGTGTGGCCGTTTCTTGCCTCAGTTGGCCAACCTGTGAGCATTGAGGGATTGTTGTTGGCAGCCACATGTCCCACACAATGATCTGCAATTGCTTTTCTCAGTCTTTGGATTTCTCTCTCGGAATCAAACAAGTCTTTGTTTACAGAATCAAGCTGTGACTGCAAATAAGTAGAGTGCTCAAGCTGAGAATTGAGTGAATTCTGCAACTCCACTATCTGATCTTGCATCTCAAGTATCATATCATCTCGTCTCTTCAATTGTTGCCTTAGCTTATATATCACTTCTCGTTTGCTGAAGATATCAGAGCCAGATTCTGAGACACACGGTGAGTCTGAGCAATTTGAATGGTGAAACGGCTTTGGAGGCAACTCAAGCCGATCGGGAGATGATGTCCAATTAACTCCATTCTCCTTGCTAAATTCAGGAGTAGGAACTGTCACCAGAGGGAGTTGAACATCAGTTTCAGATAATATCTGGCCGTTTGGCAGATGCTTCATATCCACCATGCCTTCATTTCCTGTTTCAAAAAATTCATAAGAAACAAAAGAATGTTGGAAGAATATCAAAATATTATTATCTTAACGAATGAATATGCAAAGTAGTGCATCAGGAATCCAAAACTAGATCTGCAAAATGCTGCACTATTGTATGAAAATGCTTTCACAGTATTAATAAAGTGGCTATCAGCGGATGCTAAGTTCATAAAAGGAGCAGTAACAGGAATAGCAGAAATTACTCTGGGGAAAAACAAATAATCTGGAGCCATCATTCATCAAGGAACAACATATGCAAGAAATTATAATTCATTTTTTAAGAATATATGATGACAGGAACTCCTGAAGGAGTTCAAGAGTCTACAAATTCCAATTCAATGCCCAAGATTCAAATTGTGATTTGCATGCAAACTCCAGGGTTCATGTGGGGACCTAGAATAATTAAGTTAAAGTTCATTGAGACTTAATTTTAACTTTCCTAAGTTGGGATGTTGCTAAGCAAGTTTTATTTTTATTTTTATTTCCATAATTGAAGAAGTCAAGATATTTCGTAGATTATAAGTTTCTTGGAGATGGATCTTAGAAGTGGTCAGGAATCTTCCATTGCATCTTGTGATGTCTATGGGGCATTTAAAGGTCCAAGGGTGGTTAAACCTTTGTATTTACTTAGAGAATGAGTCTGCATAGGTATGGTTAACTACTCCTCAATTTCACTATCAAATAATAATGTTTGGCAGCTTTGTAGCTAGTCATGAAGGTGAGACTACCTTCTTTTAGTTGTTATTGCCTACAACTTGTTTCTTCTTCTCCTTACTTTTCTTTCTTCTTAAACATTTTATACACATATCTACTTGTGCTTTTTTACTGCACTGGTCAAACCACACTTTATACACATACCAAGCCCCCAAAAGCCTATCTTCAAACCCCAACTTACACCCAATGTGTTTTAGAATTTTGCACTTAAGTTCTTAGCTGCCATACCAAAACCATAAGAAGTTAATCTTCTTCAGCAGCCAAAACTCTAACTATACCTTGCCAATCCTTGAACCTTAAAAGTCAAATATGGTACAGAAATAGTAGATATCCTGGCATAAAGAAGCAAACCAGAGCACAATAGCTAGCATTCATTATGCATATACTTAGTATAAACAGAAGGTCAGTCATTTCTCAGCTGTCATGCATTATAAATATTAGGTGTAAATTTTACAAACATTTTTGTTTTAATCTTCCATCCACTCTATTGCAAAAAGCGACCATCTCAAATGGTGGGCCTTTCACACAAATCACAAAGGATTCAACATGAGTGCAGAGCTCAAAACAATAAATTTAAAGTTTCAGCTACCTCTCATTTGAAGGCATCTTCTCCTGATAAACCTTACAATTCAGATCTCAATGTGAGGAAGAAGACAATGATTAGAGTCGATCATTCTTGAATTCATGCATGTTAATAGTAATAGTAAGCTGCAGAAAATGCACTCAATCTTGACAAAAAGAAAGTTCTCTGAACAGCCAGTAGTCTCTTAATAGAAATAACTGAACCTACCAAATAATAAATAAATAAAAAGAAGTAACAATATCAAGAGAGTCGTCAAGGAGGCACTACCAAAGATTTGCCTTAAAGTTTGATATCAGCTATCTTAATCTATCTATAGTTCAAATAACAAGAAAAGAAAGAAGGAATTTCACACCTGAAATGCAGTTGAAGCAACCATCATCATCTTGTGTAAAGGAATACATGTTTGTATGCAAATGGTGAGCTGGTGACCTCCTCCTATCAGAAAGTTTTCCATCGCCTGAATTGCGTACAACCTTAAGTCAAAAAAAAGGTGCATACCAGAGACAACTAAGTAATTAAACGCATATAATATTACAAGACCTTTCAGAGCATTATTAGCATTGGCCTGCTGCTTTGAGTCAAGAACCTGCTTCAGCTTGTAACCAAGGCGAACTGATAATGTACATAACAAGGCGCCACCTGCAATAAGAATCCAATTTGGCCCCTCACACTGAATATTCTTGGCCTTCTGACCCCTAGATCCCCCACCAGTTCTTGGTTTCATTTTAAGCTTGAGCAAAATGTTGGAGGGAAAAATTCTGAATAATCCAAATATGACCTACATCAACAATGCACCAAAATTTCATTGCTATTTATATGACAGATAAATTATACAAAAATGCCTCAGGAAGGTAACACATCTACTGAATGTCATATTTTTTAAAAAACAAAAAAGGGAGGGTAATAGGGGAGGGAGTATCTGTTCATTGTTGAACATATTACAATAGACTCTTGGAGATTTAGCCCATGCCCTAAGACATTCTATATGATTCCATGATTTTATTCAGCATGACACCCACAATTCGTGTACACAAACAAAATTTGTTGGCAGATACGTTTTTGTCCACATCCATATATAGATAAATGAATCACAAAGCTGTGTTTATATTACTACATCCCTTCTGAGTCCATAACATATATCTCATCACTTATGGATACTCTTCTTCTTGCATTCTAATCCACCTGCAAAGCTGTAAGCGTGTTCATCGGTAGAGAAGTGGCATGCTAAGTGTTATAACTTTTCCTATAGTAAACCTTCATGTATCGCAAGTTGTAGAGTGCTTAAAATGCGAAAAATAAATAGACATTAAAAAGTAATCACTATTACAACCAGATTTAAGAATCATAAGTCAATAAAAATATGATAAAATCTTTCTTAAGCTTCTTATAAATCCCAACTAAAAAATCCCCCTAGCTTTACGGTTATAGTTTATTAGACTAACCATAAAAGACAATTGCAAGACAATTGTCCACGGCCAGAATGGCCATGCACATGGTTTCAGCAAGCGAATTGCACCTATCTAGACCCATTCTTGCAAACAACTCCTTGATAAAAGAAAAGTATGTCTTTGCATTCTTATCATAAAGGTGTAGCCAAATGGCCACACCAATGACTACTCTCAAGCATCAAAACTTCATCAATATTGAATTTCACTTCATTGTTTCACTTGGTGAATGAACTTGCATTGCATTTGAAATGGAATAGAATCAAAATTACTAATTTTGTTAAATTGTAGAAAATTATATTTTTAACTTACTATATTTCCATAAGACTTAAATAACATTCACTGGATCCAACTTGTAATTGATTCTGTCATCCTTTAATTGAAAAAAAAATGATGTACTATTTACATGGAGCAATTAACCATATAAAAGCAAGCATGGTTTATACATACACTCTCCAATTCCTCTTAAAAGCCACAAAAGAATTTAGTACATCTCAAGTCTATGGCTATCTGATGTCACTCCTCTAATTATTTTGGTCACTGAGATGTATACAACTATCTGGTTTCCCATCAACTCAACTATCCATCAAAGGTTTGTGCTTATGCTCATTAATTCATTTCTATTTAACCTCACCTAAAAACTCAAACTGACAAATTTTATCCCACACCGTCAGTATCAGCTGCCTGGCCTCAGACCCTTAATTCCCCCGCCAAATACAATTTCCCAGTTAATACACTTCAACTTCACAAAATATTTCTTTTATGTAAATAACCCTGGCGCCGCACAAACGTATATAGATGAGATAAAATACAAAGACCAAAACACAAATTACGCAGAACATTATGAGAAACTCCCACATATCCTTAAGGTTAATTTACTCAACAAATAACGGCAGTATCGTGCAAATCACCTATTTTCAATGCATAAACACAACAATCAGTCCCCAAAATTCGCGCCACGAACCTCTCAAACGATCGAAGCGAAACGAAGAAAAAACAATAACATATTGAAAACAAAAAATCTATGAACAAATGAATATCAATGAAGCCAAAGAAAACAAGTAAAAGGAAAAGCCAACCTCATTCAAGACTTAGAAAATTGGATTCTCCTTCTGTCTTTCTCTCTCTCTCTCTAGCTTTCTCTTTCCCTATTGAAACTGCTCACGATGTCGTTTTGTCATACAACAGCCTACACTTTCTCTCCACACATCGCTGGCTTTTGTCACTTTCAAAAAAATGAAATACCTGAGCCACAAAGAAGTGTAGGGAAGAAGAGAGGGTTTTAGAAATGCCGGCTTTCGCCTTCGGCTGAGAGTCTTCTTCTCCTTCAGCCAATATTTATTTCTAATTATAATTTTAAAAAAAAAAAAGTGTGTCCACGTCAGTTGGACACGTGTCAAGTCTGTACCCCGTTTATGTCTTTGGTTTGGTATATAGTCTCGTTGACACGACTTCTCTTTTTCTTTTTCTTTTTTTTTTAATTTTTTTGGTCACTTTATCCTGAAAATATTATTAATAATATAATTGAAAGGAAAAAACTTTGTTCTAAGTGCAAACCACCATAGTTTTTGTCGCAACGCAAATAATGTCGGCCACGTGAGAAGCACGTGCAGGTTGTGTTTGGTTGAGTTTAACAAATCTTAGTTGGTCTCTTTATAACCTCATCATCAATTTTTCTTCTTTTTTTTTTTAAGTATATAACTAATCAACATTATGCATGCTAAATTTGTCACAAAAAAAAATAATTTATAATGATTAAAATATCAAATTTATATTCTAACTAATGTAATAAATAATTCTAACTGATTAACAAATATAATAAAATTTCTTTATAAAAATAATTTCTAAATAATTTTAAAAAATTTTAATCCTAATTTAAGTTAATTATAAATAAAAATCAATTTTTTATAATAATAACTTATAATTTTTTTAGATTATATATATATAAATAAACTTGTCTCTATAAAGTAATAATTATCTATAAATTGCAAAAGATATATATTAAGAAAAATATAGTATATTTGATTTGCTCGAGGAAGAAGGAAAAGAATCACTTGAATTAGTTAAAAATTATATGTGTTGTGTTATAAAATGTAAAATATTTATAAAATTTATTTCGCAAGAATGACATTAAAGAGAATGTAAATATTTAGATTCTTAGAATATTTTGCATATTTCTAACAATACATAAATATGCGTACTAATTTTTTAAATCATTTTTATCTCCTTTATCAATGTTTATACATTAAAATTGACATATTCAACTAATTAATATAGTGCATAGTTTACTTTTGTATCACTTGTATTAAGAATAATTAAATCAAAATAATAATTTTATAATTATATATCCATTAAATTATAATTTTTTATAATAATAAAATTAATTAAGTTTCAAGTCAATACCATCACAATTAGAATAGAAATTTTAATTGAGCAAGTTGAGCCTTCATTATTACGATGGACTAGTTGAACCAATTGCAGAGTGGGCACAATAAAACCAGAGATAAGAAATAAGATTGCTTTCTTAAAAATCACTTATGGTAGTTCATTTCAAGCAGCCTTGATAGAGACTGGTAGGAAAGGTGTTTCTTCCTCTCATCACGAAACATAAGCACTAATTTGAAGCAGAACTTGCTGACAATGTTGAATATAGGAAAGTAATCATATGGGAATAGTGAAAATGCCAAGCAACAAAGCAATGAACTGACTACTTATTAACTATCAATGCTTATGAAGAGAAACAGCAACAGGCAGAGAATCAATGTTGGTGCTTGGGACAGTTTCACTTACTCTTCCCTTATTCTCTTGAAATCATTGTAAATTTGTATGCAAAGAATAGTTCATCCTCGTTGATACCTTGTTGCTGCCTCCATCACTTACTGAGGCTTCCGACAAGTAATGATTGCAAATCTAACAAGATCCTTCTTGTATCCTTCGATCATCAATGGCATTGCTAACGCTCCTTTTATGGTTTTTAATCCTGATTAACACGGCATTCATACTCAAATCAATAGAAATGAATCATTTTCTTCACTGAATAGTTTTAAAGATGAACAACGGAACAAGTTATCATATGCGCTTTCATAGAACCTTATGCCAAATCAAATCATCTTCCTCTGTATGATCGAATAGTAGTATCCTTCAAGATACAAAGATTTACTTGCTTGCCCGTATGCTAATATTTTGCTTCTTCGAAAAGGTAACGAAATAATTTCAAGTTTTTGTCAAAAAATGATTTTCCATTGGAACAAACGAAAACTATGAGGCAAAGACAAAGGAAACGGATTAGTCATAGGTACCAGCAAGGACTGCTAAGCATACCAGTACGCAACAGTGATGTCAGGCCCTTCCATGTCCATGCTGAGCGTATCACTGCTGGCCAGAATGGCGCAACATACTGAGACCAATCTTCTGCCCTTATATCCTGTCAAGGCACTTTGCAAGTTTCACAATGAGTTAAATAGTACAAAAAGCATGTAGTTAATGCAGCAAGATGACATTTAAACCATGACTTAAGACATTGATCCATCAATCATGAAAATGAAAATACCAATTTTCAAGAAGGGTTTTTTTCTCCACTTAATATATAAATAAATTTAACCATTATACTAATTTAACTCTGCTTTAAGAATGTCCATGCCAATCTACTCCGAGCATTTACCTCAAGAGAAAGTGACTGAAGTAATTTGACATAATCAGCAGTAGAACACCATGCTGGTAGATAATAAGCATTGCATATCTTGTTCAAGATCTCCTCCTCCCATGGCAGCAGTGACTCTTCAGAAGGATCAAGATCCCTATGGCACCATGTTACTATTATTATTGTGCCTCCTGGGGCTGCAACTCGAGCTAACTCACTAATAAACTGCCAATTTGAAAGAGTTAATTGGGATAGCCACACCGTGCTAAGAAATGAAATGATGAGAAAAATCACGAATACATGCCACTATCCGATTATGCTAATGAAGCCATACTAAAGAAATGACCCTCAATTCAATCCAATGAATGAATTTAGAAGAGAAAGAACCTTTGATTTGTCTGGTATGTGTTCTCCACTCTCCATGGACCAAACTAGATCAAATTGCCCATCAGGAAACGGTTGCTCCAAAGCATCCGCAACTTGAAAGGAAACCTGCCGATAGTTCACATTGTTATCTCTAATACTACTCAGTTACGGGTCCATAAAATTGAGACAATCATCACAAAGAGATAGTCATGCAAGAAATAAGAACTATTTTCACCAACTGGTTCCACAAAAGATATCAAAAGAATCATAAATAGAAATAATTGTATAATGATAAACAGGATAACCAAAACTATCAATAAGAAATGACTCCAATCAAGAGAGGTAATCACCACATTTATCGTAAATCAAAATACATGGGAGGTGCATTCCACATAAAGAATTATTACAAAGTCTCGTGAGACTTCTTTCCTTTTTATAATCGAGGGCAAGATTTTTAAGTGACAACTTCAGCATAAATTTCAGCTATCTCCCATTAGTTTTTAAGATACATTAACTGGCCGGCTAACATTAGGGATTTGTTGTCTCATAAACTTATTAGAAGGCTGTAAAATAGTATCAGAAACTTGTAATTTGCTCAAACAATGTGTGAATGTTAAGCTTGTAACGAGGGAAAATGAAAATATTGTATGTACCTTATCAGCTAACCCTTGATCAGCAGCAAGAGCATTTGCCCTTTGCTCTTGGACAGGACTCAAGGTGATGCCTTGACATTTAGCCCCAAATTTCCGAGCTAGGTATCTAGAGCTGCCTCCTATCCCACAACCAACATCAACTACACTCTTTGGCCTCTTTGTTGGGTTATCTGAATCCAATTCACAAATAAAATTTCATTGTTAGAGTATCATCTTCATTCACGAACATAAAATAAAGTACAATAAAACACAAATATTTAAGAAAAGATGGAATTTACAGGTCGAATGCAGTGGTTTAACATTTTGAAGTTCTCTGTCACATGTTTAAATGCTTCAGCTAGAAAACATACCATAACCCAATACTATCATTGCATGCCAGTTTAGGAATTCAGTAATATACATAATACATATAATGATTAAATATAAAATCACTTAACATGTTTATAATCTAACCACCAATCTATTAGCACTCAATAAGCAAACTAAGATCAACCAAAAGTTGAGTTTGATCAACTTAATTAATTTAATAATATGTCATATAAAATATGAGTATGTTTCTCATTGACCTGTTTGCCTTTTAATTCATCAATGCGAAATGAAATCATTAGTGGGATGAACAAGGCTAAATGTTAACTGTCTAAGTAAAATTTGGTGTTAAACAAATACTTTTAGCTACTCCACTTTCATTGAAAATAATAATAATAATAATAAAGTAAGCAGTTACAGCATACATATTTCAGACAGATAGCTTTATCTATTAAGATATGTTTAAAATCGAAATGTTGTGACTTCTATGATAGCTTTGAAGCTATTGTGTTATGAGTTGAATTCACTAAATAAGAATAAAAAAAAATGTTAATAATTTCTATTAAAAAGTAGTATTTATCAAATATTTTTAATTATTGAAGTTAAATAAAAATATACACTTTTAGCTAATGCCTTTAAAAGTGAAGTAGAATTTTTAATTATCATCTTTCAAAGATAAGTTAAAGTATTGCTCAAAATTCCGACTACAATACATGTGTGTGTGTGTGTGTGTGTGTGTGTGTATTAAGGTAAAATTTAAAAGATTTTAAGTTAAAATTGAAAACTCTCATATAAAATTTAAAATAAATAACATCAAAACTTGAATAGTCTAATATAAAACTTTAATAAATAACACGAAAAATTCAAAACATGAAACTTAAAATTTGAGATAATTAGCATAAAATAAGAAAAAAAATGATGTAACGTTAGTATCTAGAAGTGAAATAAAGGAATGTTGAAATGCAGTTTACATTAAAATGAAAGAAGCATTTTTTTGCCGTCGAATCATTAATTTTGTCAAAACAACTACTATTTATTAAGACGTCGATATATAAACTCGCCTTTTCTTCTGAGAATTTATATCATTCACTGAAAGAATGCCCTAACTCATGAATTTACTGTACAATTTTCTTTTTATTTTTTCCCATAAATTTATACTCGTCAGTTATCATGCATCTTATTTTATGTTATCTTAATCTTTCGTGGCAACTAAACGTACTAAAGAGACGAGTATAAATCTACATCACCAACCCGAAACGCCGGCGAAACGGAGAGCCTCATCGATCATGCGAATCTGGGCGGCCCGGTGATCAGAGAGCGAAGCAGAAGAATCCGGGTCGTAAAATCCATGATGCATATGGTCGCCCCATATGTTCTCCCAAAGACTAGAAGACTCGTCGTAGAACTTCGCTATTCCCTCCTTCAGCTCACGTGATTCACTTGTCGTCGGCGTAATCGCTTCCCCACGTGTTAGTACCAGCTTTCTCGACCTGACTCCAAGAACTAGTGAAGAAGTTTGCCGCGTCGGAGGGGATAGAAACGGTAGAGAAGGAGGTGGAGCTGAGGATTGGCTGGCTCGGGAACCGAAGAGGAGTAGTGGTGGGGATCGGCACGCTAGGAGACACGTGGTCATTGTTGATTGTATAATCTGAGGTCGGGCGCCGTCTGGGGTTTGAAGTTTTAGATGAGAGAAAAGGGTGGTGCACAGTGAGGACAAATCGCGTGACAATAATTCCGCAGCAATTCGAGTTCCAAATAGTCGGGGTTATGTTATTCGACGTGGACAGATTTGCCCTCGTACTTTTTTGTACAAATTGATGGAGTTTTAAAAAAAAAAAAACAAATGAATTAATGAGAGTATTGTAACGTGAATAACGTCATTAGCTGGATCACAACGGGAATTCTGCGTCTTCAATTCTATGAATCACAGTTGCACACGTGGAATGTGTGAAATTAGAGCAGATAATATTCAAGCTGTACGGTAGGGACGTAATTGCACGGCATCTGGTACTAATTTGCAAGTGAACAAGTACCCGCCCGACTCCGAACAAAGAATGTAAAATGCACAGGAAGAACGGAAATGACAAATAACACCACGGGCAAGAGCCAAATGAATTATTATTCCACAAGGTTGCCCAATTTCTTCGAACAAAACAGACTAACAAAAGAACCAGAGGAAAGTGAACAATGACTCAAAACTCAGATGGCTTGGCCAAAAGTGAACAATGCAGAATACCCAAAATGAATATCTCAGTGGCAGAGCTGGCATCACATGTAGACTCTGTATTATTACACGTGAATCTTTAAAATGAACATAAACCTGTCTGTCCCAGTGTATCTCTAGTTTTGTGTTTTCTCCATCTTTGCATTATATGCTTGGAGTCAACAATGGGGAAGTGACTCAGATAGCATAGTAGGCAGAGGTTCAAACAATAAAAACCAAACTACAGAGGCAGAAGTAAAATCGCCAGCAGAAAGTTCGAGCCAATCCCTCGGATCAGCATCACTCAAAATAGTACTGCTCTTCAAATCTGGTCCATAATCAACTCAACAACAATAAAATAAACATGCGAAAGAGAAGATACAATCAATTGATATGAATTACAAACTAATTAGTGAGAATTGATACTCAGAAGGTGGTCTTTAGACAAATAAACACTGAAACAACACACACACACACACACATACATATATATATATATATATATATATCGCATAGATATTACTTGGAATGCCAATCTGATAACTAATGCAAAGGATTACTCGGACTCTCAATAGATGAGTTATTAAATCTAAAATACAAACGGTGAATGCAACATAAAGAATGGAACACATGAATAGTAAACTTTACTAATCAACCTGGAAAACAAATATTACTAGCAACCAGCTGGTCCTATCTAATTTTTAATTGTCTTCTTAGACTCCTTCGTGTACTCTTCCATTTCGTTCAGCCAAAGATCAGCAAAGTCACAATTCTTCCAAGCCTCAAACCACGGCCCTCCACGGGTATAATGTACCGCCTTTGGAAATGTTGTAGGATCATTCTCAACAACCCTGTTGTGACCCTCAAGAAAATTCCAGACAAATGGGATTGACCCAATTTCTTCATCCTCAAGCCACTGAAACCTGTGGAGAAATGCACCAGTTTGAGTGTTGACAACCTCAGGTGTCAACACCCTGTTTTTTGGATGACCACAGTTGTACAAGACCATAGAAGACCAATTCTTCCTCGGGTACACTGTTTGCACTGCCCCATCCATTTTTGTGGTCTCTTTAGGTGTATAATCATGATGGACACACATAATAGCATACTTGTCATCAATCAAGTCCCTCAATTCTTTGATATCCGTCAAATACAGAAAATCACAATCAACAAACATTGCCCAGCCATCATAACCAGCCAAGTAAGGGGTCAAGAAACGAGAGAATGAAAACTCGGTGCTCTCAGTTTGGCCCCTTTCACGCCAGTAGAGGCCATTCTTTCGAAGATCTGATTGGACAATGGGTAGGATCTCCACAGGGATGGATGTTCGCTTCAAGATGGAATGACGACAGACCTCATAAGCAAGATCTTCACGCGGATCATAACCCACAAAGATCTTGAAGGGTTTGTTAGTATTTGTTTCTCCATTAGCATTCACTGGCTGTGCATTGCCATTACTCAAAGTCATTGTAACTCGTAATTGTTATATATAACAGGATCTGCATAGTTATTGGCAAACTTTTAAGATTCAAAAAATCAACAGATAATAAAAGAATAATGGAGGAAAATCAATGAATACAAGAGAAAACCAGAATCGTTAATTCGGCTATTTAGTTCCTTGAGGAAAAAAAAGGATTGAATGTAAATCAAATCAGCTTCTAAAGAAATTATTATGAGTTCCAATAAGTGAAATATAACAGATCTAAAATTCCGGGTTCCTCTTATTTTCTAGCCTAATCCGGGCGGCCAAACAATACCAATAAAATGGCTACTTCTGGATTAACACAACGCAAACAAGAATGTTCATCCGACCATTAAATTAACCAGCAGATAAACGATCAAAATTCAAATGCATCAAACCGCGTTCCATAATCAAAGCTAAAAAAATAAAAATTCCAAAATCTAACGATAAAACGAAATTACCAAATAAAAGCCTCAAAAGAACAAACAATAGCGGAGTAATAAACTCGACATATCAACAACATTACACTGCTGTAACTACAGTAGTAAAACAAATACAGAACAAACAAAAACTGAAAAAAGAAAAAATTGAGAGAGAAAGAGTACCCGGGAGATGGGAAATGTGGATCTTGAAGAACAAGCAGAAGAAGAAGGAATGTGAAGAAAGAATTATCGAGGCATTGCTAAGTAGGGGAACTTTTTTGGTGGGTTTGGACTTGGTTTTGAAAATTCTGAGACTGGAATTCGGTGCAAGAGCGGGGATTTAGCGGTGCCAATGACGCGTAGTTTCTAAATGAAAATCTATGTGTGGTTTCCATAGATTTGTACGGCAATAACGGGTACGGATCGCCCTGTATCGTTTTTGTTGATTATTGATTACCATACGTTGTCGTTTTATTCCATAACCGCGCGCACATTGGTATTGACCCTACACATGCTATCATTGAGCTGTAATTTGCCGGACAACGAGATCTTTTATGATTTTTTGAGGTAATAACTTTCAGGTCCCTAAATGTTATTACTTTTCGTCAATGGCTATACTTTTTAATCTTACATCAAATAGGTCCTGATTTTATTGAAAGAGTCTAATTACCGTTAGAATAATTGGATTTTGATTTTTGACCCACGTAACCTATATGCTAAATAATTAATTTAATTCAAATTAACAAATTATATGATTGCTTAAAGACTAAAAGCAAGGGACCTGTATGCTATTATTTTAAAATTTTTATTATTTTTGGGATCTACAAAAATGTTTCGTTCCTCCAAAATTATAAAACAGGGGAAGGTTCCACTGTGTCCCTACACCACCACCTGTCCCACGCATGTCAATAATATCTTTTGTCTTGTCACCTTCTATTTTTATTTTTCTCATGATATAAAATTGGCTTCCTAAAGACGCGAAGTAAATGTCAATGGGGCACGTGTGATTAATATTATATTATTAGTTAAATTTCAATTACCATTAAATTCATTCACCATAGAATCCAAAATCAGTATTAACTCTAAAACAAATGATCACCTCGACATTTAATTGTAACATTAGAATATCTACTAATGACAATTTTACATTAATGTACAATTTATAATAATCTTCTCTCTAATTTTTATGTTGTAAATCGCAAAATGCTTACTAGTCCAATATTAGTTACTTCCTCATCTATAAATGTATTTTTAATTTCATATTAAAATTTTATGTAAAATTTTAATTATTTTACATAATTTCAGAAAAAAAATAAAAGAAAACATATTAATTAACAAAAATTTTTAACAGGATTTACTAATTTTTTATTAGCATTTAATACATAATATTATTATAGATCTATTTAGCATTAAAACGACTTGGTTGAAACAAGGTGTTTATCAACGCCAATTTTATTAATATTTAATATATGAAATTTTCATACTACAAGAATTGTGACTTTATGTCCGTTTAATAATGATATAAAACGAGCATTCAGGAACACTAATTTTCGGTGGATGTCACTTGTAAATTTTAATAATATTTAATTATTCTATTTCAAGATCCGTGACTTAATAAACACCGTACGTTTTCATAACTTTAAATGGTGGGCCAATTTTACGACTTTGATGGCAACCACAAGGTGCTCTTAAAACTTTACAGCAAATATCTTTATCTTCCAGCCACCGACACCTTTTTTAAAAAAAAAAAAAAATTCTTAATTCTTTTCTCTTTTTATTTTATTCAAGAATCATCATGTATGTTACTTGTGATAAGAAGAAAAGAATATCGCACGAGCACTTTTAAAGCGCTATAAAATATTTGTCAAGTCTTAGCCGTTACTTGAAATTGATGCTATTATTATTAGCTAATATTAAGAAAAATAATTACATAATTGGAAAAAAAAGACACAAAAAAGGAGAGTAAGACCAAGATCAAAATCAATTTGCATATGCATACCTGGGAAGTAGATTCAACGAAAGAAACAATGCAAACAGGATGGAGTGAATTGCTTTATACGTTACAATCCAAAAGCCACCCTCTGCACGTAATCTGGCCGTCTTTTGGTAGGCATCCGAATCAGCCCCGTTATCTGAAGCTCTGTAACTGCCCTGCAAAACCGCGCTCTGTAGGAGAAAAAGGTCAAGGATCTTCAAGAAAATTCATTTTCCATAATTTTGAAGAAGAGGCAACTCTTAATCCAGGCAAGAAATAGACAGGTTGTTAAGACTAAAATGCACCCTGTCCCGACCAGACACGAGAATTCTAACAATATCATATAAGGTGCAACAGTAGAGGAATCATCTAATACTATATGGTAGCAAAACCGGGAATGTTTCGTTGGTAACATGATGAGCAGTCAAGAACGAGTATTATATCCAAGTCAAACATTCAGAATGGTAAGCAGTAAATCTAAGAAAGAAAGCAATTTAGTAATTAAAAATGCTAACAATCACAATATGTAGGTATATATAGGTGATGTGAATTTTGATCGCATAAGAATAACTGTGCAGCCAAAAATAGCAATGCAGCATGGTCTGAGGTAACTAAAAAGGCCCAATAATGGCAGTTCAAGTGTGGGAAATATTGAAATTTGTATAGCAATGGCTCTAGAGCACAGGATACCTTCAGCTGAGTCAATCAGAGATCCTAGTAATATTTCCCAACAAATTGGAAGTCTAGATGTGACCCTTCATAGTAAATCTAGATAATCGCATGCTGTGTCTAGGATACACTATATTGTATATCCATATAGTCTAACTTCAAAAACTGAAAAGCAGAAAATATGAAGAATTATAATGAAACCATAGGATACTGAATTGTAGCTTCACATGGCTTATCAGGTTCATTCATATCCTTTCTTTTCTTTGGTAGTGGGGACTGCTTTGATTTGTGTTTCCCTTTACTTCTTGGGCTAAGAATTTTTGATTTGAATGTCTGGTACCAGTCATGGAGGTTGATATAATCTCCATGTTCTTGAGCTAGGTTATACCTAAAAGCACAGGTGAACATAGTTATGAACTTTCAATAAAAAGATATCCCATAGCCATCTACAACACTAAGAAAAATTGGAATTATTCTGTCCCTTAAATTCTTGAGATAAAATAAAAAGCTGCAGATAGCAGCAACAGAATTTGTACATGTTTACAATTTACAGCAGACAGATTCAGCTCAGCCAACAATTTTTTATGCTAGATGGACAAAAATACATCATTCCACAAAACTCATGCCAACAAGAGAATAAAAATTGATAGACAGTACAGCTTACAACATCCTCCAATTTAATAGAGAGTTTAGAGGTTCAAATGTCCAACCACATCATTATCTTGAAAAAGATAACATATATAAATCAATAACTCAAAAATCTTTTAGCTCTGCACTTTTTTTATCCTAAGAAGAAAACATATGACAAATTCATATTTCTCAGGGAAGGATGAAAACTTGATGGATTTAATGGTTATAGCACTGGACTCATGGTCAATTGATTATATTTTGCATAATAGATCAAAGTAAGCATGAACATGTCAAACAGCTCTGTGCATCCAAAAAGGATGTAAGTTTTCCTTTAGATTATTTAATTAGAAGGAGAAATTACCAGTCTAAACTAAGATATTAGAAATATTCTGGCTTCTGCTAATCGTAAATTTTTAACAAAGAATTTAAACAGGAAAGAAGGGGCTCTTCCAGTTATAAGCAGCAGAATTGAAGAGACAAATATTCTGAAACTATGAGCATAAATCAGACCACAGGTACAATTATCCTACACTAGTCATCTGTGCCCGATGAATTTAATTACATTAAGTTTCTATTAATTCGAAAACAGTCTGGAAATACTTACAGAATTGATGTGTCGTGCATTGATGGTAATACGCTATGTCCACTCCTGCTGCAGCAACTACATTGGAGGATTTTGTAGGATTCCAGAAGATCAAGTTGAATCCTTCTTCTTGGGTCACCAATTAAAGCCTAAAATGGCTCAGAAGTAGTGAATACAAAGATATTTGGCAAGAATCAGAAGTTTAAATCTCAAAAACTTCAAAAGGTGCAGTGAGGCAAATAACTCAATGGCCAAATAAAAAAAAACATATTGCAAACGCTTTAGCTTGATACAGAAAAATTTGAGTTATGTTAAATTGATTCATCGAAAAGAACAAGAAGTTTTACGTACCAACATGGTAAAAGGGGACTGTGTTCAACTGTATTAACCAAATCCAATCAACAGATACATCAGAACCCAACAAGAAGGAAACAAGATTGATTTCCCCTAGCATAACAAAAACCCCCGGTTCATTCATTCTTTTCATATACAAAGGTCATTATTGTGTCCTCTAGTAATCTTAAAAGATGTATTTATATATTAAAGTCTTACAAAACTAAAATGCTAAAGAATGAACCTTGGAAGGACTGATATTATCTTTCATTGACAGCGGGAAGACTACATTGGAAGTTTGGGCAGACCATTTTGATTTGAGACCAAGACCAAAGTTAATATATTGTCTAGTCATTGCTTGGTTAAAGCCATCCAAGCAAAGTAAAAAAGGGTTAAATCTTATGAAATTTTTCATGCCTGGTTTGTTTGGAGTTTGGACAACATAACAAGCCTTGTATGGAAGACCAGCTGGGCCCCAATACCTTCCCAACCATAATTTTTTAAATCCTGATTAAGGTAATATTCATACTCTTTTGTCCAATACATCCCTGATTTTTTTACTACCACTAAAATTTAATCCACTAATCATTCTTCATATTACCATCAAAACTCACAGACTGGGCTTCATTGACCTATTCAATGAGCTTGACTGTCCAGTAAGGCTTGGCTTACTAATCTAAAAGAATGCATAACCAAGCCTCTCTACTCAATTCCTAAAAGGCAAGTTCGGCCAGCTGTTTTACAATTTTTACTACAGCCTCTTTGATAATAAGATTGTTACACAACTTTACAGAAAGAAAAAATGTATATGGTGCTTAAGAATTAAACCCGGACCTTATTGCTGTTGAGGTCACACATCCCTACATTGAGGATCAAATTTAGAGGTCCAACTCCTATCTAACCACATCAGTTTTCAATAGATTCAGAATCAATCAAATGCACAAGTTTAGAATTTCAGAGATTGTCCATTAAATTTCCATCAAGTTTTCAGATTTTCATGGACACCTATCAGAATAACCTTATTCAAAGAGCCAAATCTTCATAATAAAGCAATCAGTTTGATCTCTGCTAGCTTCATGACATAACATGAAACAATCATTATGACTTAACTGATGATAAAAATGACTGATCAAATTCATTAATGCCTCCCTAAAGCATGGTCTATTCATATTGAGTAGCAGAAATGAATTTTTCTTGGCAGAAAACAGAAGAACTTATGTAAGTAGATTCATGATTGCAATTATCCTTGGAACGCTTACCAATTGAAGTTTTTCAACATTCTTAAAGCAAAAAATTTCATGCAAAGGTAAGCACTCAACTGGTTGCATGTAATCCCTGTTTAACAAATAGAGAATCACAAGTCAGAATAATTATCAATAACAGTTGAGTATACTACAGAGACAAGAGCAGAAAAGTGGACCCAATTTGTTTTCTCAATGAATAACGAAACACAGGAATCTTGGATAACCCATGAGATCCTTGGTTCCTTATTTGTACGTATGTAAGAACTAAAGCCGCCAAATATATACCTATAGAAGCATGAAAATGGAAGGCCACAACAGCTGGAATCAAGATGCACATAGATTGTCCATACCTAACCATGCACTCTATTAATGTAGCAGCTTTCTCATTTACAGCTTTGGTATCCCTCACAATATTCAACTGATTCCAAGATGCATGTCTCCTGTCAAAACAAGTAATCAAATGAAATCACAATCATCTATGTTTCCACCGTATTGCACTAAAAATTGGATGTATAGGTTTTCGGTTAATAATAACACATTTTGGAAGATTTTAAAATGGCAAGGTATGCAGTACATTTGCAAGGTTGTTGACAAGTTCTTGCTCTCATGGCAGAAATGTTAAGAAACTGATCAAATTACAGGAAAGCTGTAATAATAAAAGGGACTGAAAAAGAAATTCAAAGCATAAGGAATCAAATTCCAGGGAGCTCTCAGTCATCTCCCCAATAAATACCAATATATATTCTAAATTTTTTGAGGTCAACCATCCAGAGTCCTACTTGAGGCATTGATGAAGAAACTCATTTCATCCATCATATAAACGTTTTGGCTACTACAAGTGATTTTATCAGCTGTCTTCAACTATCAAATATTCTATAAACCAGAAGTCAGAAATACCATACAGTGTTGAAAAACTTCATGAATTCCTTAAAGGTCAGTTCATATTTCAAAGGAGCAACATTTGAAAAGAAGACACAACATGAAGGATGAGGTATATTAGACAGAGGATAGCAATAAATTAAAAATGAGGAAAAATTCCAGAAACTTACTTGAACGAGTCACCCATATCTTGTTTTGAACTCCTGCCATTCTCAACATTCATTACAGATTGCAGCAACTCCTTCAATTTTTCATGGTTCTACAGCAAATATATAAATCAAAGATCATTAATTTCATCTAAAAACAAGGTTTTAAATCATCTCTGAGCAACCAAGGTACTCTACATAATTATCAAGCTATAGGCCTACAAGCAAACATAGATCAGATGACCAAAGTACAAAAAGAGAAAATTACTGTTAACAGATTTATGAAGGTGAAGACCTTTTGGATTACTTAAATGTGGCAAGTTCTGTAATTGCTCAGTCATTATGACAATCACTCAAACACCAAAAAAACTAATTGTCAATGTTGATAGTAGTAAGAAAATATGGCCAACTCTTGCCAAACAAAACCACAATGTCAGGGAACAAGAAAAATTTGGGATAACATTTGAATCTTGCCAAATCACGGAATTATGGAAACCTATTCTATCTACAACAAACCCATTGTCCTACTTGTGATCCTTTAAATCGATACAAAATATAGTTATAAACTTGAATAAAAAAATAAAGGAGTATAAGAAAGGAGAAAAAAATAAAAAAATGCATTTTTAGAGTCTTATCACATTCTATAAAGAATACATAGCAAACTAAACACAGACGACAATATATTCAGCCTTGTTTTTCACATAAATCAGTAGTAAAAGAATCTGAGCATCACAGCAAAGTCCAAAATAGCATTTGATTGAGATGTGAACATAGAACAAAAGCTAGCAATGAGTATGCTGGAAAGTTTAAACATAAATTACCTATAGATATTAAAACCCGACAAATGAATTTCAGCTTGAAATAGATAAATTGCTAAATGGGCTTCATGTTAGCTGAATTGAAACATCATAAAGACAATAATTACAGCAAAGTTCAAAAGTCCAGTCTAGTCGTTAATTTTTCTATGGATTACTTTGGTAAAGAAAAAAAAAAGTTCTGACCATGAAATGAGAGGCTATGGTCATATTATTGTATAAACAAGGATCAATAACCTTCCCCCTACTCTAATTATACCTCGATGATGTCCACAGTAAGCTCCTCCCATCTTTTAAGCAACTTATACAGCTGAGCTGTTGGAAGATCCCTGATCAAAATTCAAACTTCAGCAAGCTAGTGCATGACATAAAAATGGAGTCCAATTTATTTGTTATAGAAAGGTTACCTATAGGCAAGGTTGCAATAGAATAACTACAGTTTCAGCATTAAATTCATGTAGGTTAAAAAGGCAACTGTGAACTTTAAAAACTCCTAAATAGATGTTACTGTCATTAACTCCAAAGTTAACTCTGGATATCAAATTTAATTGGGCATGGAAGTTCCACAATTAAAACTTAGAAGTCTAAGTAGAACCCTCAAAAGGAGGATCAATGTTTAAGATATATTTAAATATTGTCTCATGTCTTGCCGATTCTTCTTCAGCATCCCTAGAAAAATATAAACATAATGGGTAGATTCTAAATTGCTGCCCCCTTGAGGCTGAGTGATTTTTCAGTTCGCCACCATACAGTTTTCAAAGTAGCAATTTGCTCCTTGAGGTGTGCTCCACCATTTTTCCCTTCAAATTTTACAGTTTTTCTTTGAATAGCACCAAGACATACAATAAAGTAAATTAAAATTCACAAGATTTTATAATCAAAGATACTTTTTCTGATCTGCAAGAGTTTGTCTTTCTTGCCCACAAAACCTCCTAGACTCCGGCTCAAGAGAGCTGGATTTAGCACTCAAACATGATGCATTTACTACTGAAACCAAATATTGTATTAAAGAAAAACTCAAGCAATAGTGTTACTCCACATATTTGAAGATGAAAAAGTGATAACAGGCCAAAAAAGATTGGGGCTGAAAGCCCAAGGGGCAAATTATGGCACTCTGGAATACCATTGTAATAATTTCAAACTAACAATGAAAAAATCAAGTTCATATTGTGACTATCAGCATACTCAAAGAACTAAAAAAAAAAAAAATGCATCATTAGGGTGAGGAAAGATTCATTTTCCTCAAATTTGAGCCAGTCTGGATTGTGAAATCACATCACTTACCGCACCTTGCGTACTGCCTGACAGATAAAACGATCCCGTCTTGATACAGGATATTGTTGATGCAAGCAATCATTTGAAGAAGATCCACCAGGATCTTTCTCTACTTTTGTACTTGTATCAGAAGTGCTACGGTTGCATGGTACTGGATCAAGTGCCTCACATAATAAGTCTAACAGTCGAATTTTATCCCCCTTTGCAGCTTCGTAGAGGCACTGCACAACATCATATGTCGACAACAGGAACATTAGTCTAGTGATACAAGCATCAACCCAGCTCAAAGCTGGCCATTTGGCCACAAAGGGAGCTGTAAATTAAAAATTAAGGCAATAAATTCTGTTCAATATTTTGATATCAAAATTATGAATGTATCACGAAGATAACAGTTCCTGTTAAGAAGAACAAGAAATTATACAGTCAGGATGGAAGAGTACATGTAAAATTAATACAGGTTGATTGGATAAATAAAAATATGATGACCCAACCTAATTGGTACATAGCCAAGTCCAATCAAGTCTAAATTTTCAAGAACTATTAAGAACTCAATTTTGTTTGCTTCTGATGACTTAAAGAAAGATATGAACTTCCTCGTAATCCATCATGTTCCTGTGACTAAAACAATTATCAAACTAAACTCCAAGCAATTTCGAGATAATAAGTGTCATGCTGGCTATAAAATATTTGCTAGATAAACTCTGGCCCATTGTGGTCATGAACAGAGATTGCCAATAAAAAATCAGTCAGTTTCAGAACAACAACGAACGTTTTTTGTTTTGGAAAAAGATCAGTCAGTCAGCAAATAAACATAAATGCTGTTAAAACTGAACAAACAATGCTCAAAAAGCAACAATTTATTGCTAGTGACCCATTTATAATAAAATATAATCCAAAGACAATTTGGGAGGTTTTCCTTAGAAGACCGATTTCTATATAAACCGTGATTATATTGGGGTGCAAGATAGTTATACGTACAAATGAGGGCATAAAAAAATGGAGGGCTATCAACATTCACAGTAGTAGATCAAGAGAATTAAAAATCCTCACAATCTCTTCTAGGCCTTAGATTAAGTTAAAAAGGCCAATCTACGTAGTTTTTACTTACCTAAAACAGAAATCGTGAAAGTAGTTTTGTGATACAAACAAGCAATTACACAAAAGAATCAAAATAAATCATTCAAATTTACAAGTGAGGAGGGAAAATACAAGTTATAGCACAAAAACCTTATGATTGGCAAGCACAGTAAACTAAAAGATTGAAGCCTCACCAAGACAACAGTGCTCCACTGATTCTGCAATCTCTTTAGTTCTGACAAATAATGAGCAAAACTCTCAAAATTCATTTCCCCCATTTTATTCCTAGTCAACATTCACCACCAAAGTCAGCATAAACGTTTCCTCTGATAGCATGTTTGCGTATATTAGAGTACAGCTATGACAAAATTGTTTTAGTTTTTGTAAGAACCTTCCATAAGATGGTAAGTCAAAGGCATGTTTGAAAATAGCTTGTGGCAAAAATCCATCTTGTAGCACCTGCAAATTATAGGACATAAATCAGAAAAAATAAAAAAGAACGGCAGAGAAAGCTAAGTTTATGATATGATTAAGGATGACAGTCATGGCAAATAACGTAAACAACCCAAAAACAATTACATGGAAGAAAAATGTACTAATCAAAAATCAAAGAAATAAAAAGAGAATTCAGTTTCCGATTATGAACCTCACAAAATCTCAATGCCTATTTCCTCATCAAAAAGGGAAAAAAATGGTGAGTGAAAAAGTAGTTGCCAGTCATTCATCTTTGTTGAAACACAATTAATCCCAAAATCTTCTAATTATAAAGACACAACCTTAGCACTTAAGCTGTAACGCGTTCCCTCAGAAGCAAATACAGGTTTAACTTACTGTGCTATTTTTTAGTTAACAGATTGGGGCAATTCAGACACAAGACCTTTTGTAAACTTGACTTTGAAACCATGTTGAACGACCATCAAACCCAAAGTTTAGACTTACAGGTAAAAGACAAACAACAGCCCTAACAACTTTGACTTTATGCCAATATTTTCCTGATATTGTAGATAATAAGCATAGGGAAATGAACTGATAACCCAAGGCTTCTTTCTTAAGATAATCAACAATAAAACATTGGTTTGTATTTAATCCCTTAAAAAGTAGAAATCATGAGAAATAGATATTCTCAATGCATGAATGACCAAGCAATTTTATAAAGACATATGCCACCGTAATGATGAAATGTCATATTATCAATGTGGGGTGTACATTGGGAATTGCATAAAAAGCAAAAGAAAGAGCACAAACAAATGCCTTAAAATATATGTCTAAGAAAAAGTGATTAATAGGTTCAGCTAAAAACTTATTAACACGGAATAAGGAAATCCAACCTGTTCGTCCTCTTCATGAAAAAGCTCTTTGAGTATAAAGCTTAGGGGTTCCATGGAGAAATGCTGAACACATGCTATCTGCAAGATAACTTTTTGAACTTAACAGCAGCACAGATATAATCATATTGACTGGAAAGCTGAGAGAAGCCACAACAATACACAATATAAAAACAGTTATAAAATCCATGAGTTTGAATTACCAACCTTCAGCGCCCTAATAAAAGAGGTTAAAGTTCCATCCTGTCTTACGAAGTAGTTTCTCATGAATACTGCTACTTTGTGGCTAACACTGAACCCAGAACATTGCTTCACAAGAACAGCCTCAATAACAGCATCCATTCTCTCAGTTGGCGTTCCTAAAGTGAACTTACAAGGGCACAAGTGCTGAAGCACATTTGAAGGCAATATGTTTCTTGGGGCATCAAGTGTTGTTGTAACTCCCATTATTAAAATGACTGGAACTTTCAGTACCCATTCGCTGATAGAAACAAAAACAGCTATTTACAAGCTAAAACTACATAAAAAGTCTAAAGCATATAACAAAGATAAATCACTGACAAGGCCGATGATTCATTTTCTTAAATTGCAACACTACTATTCTATGGTAAATATTGTAATTACTTCTCCTTCAAATATTTGTCTTTGGCTACTTTGGAAAGCCACTAGAGATCAAGAAAACTATACAATAACTCAAAGTGTAAAGACAAAAGTGATTTTCTATACATTTGTTAAATCCTAGAGGTAATGGGAATGAAATTAGACGTGGATTTATTGGTGCTGATAATGGGAAAAATCTTGCACCCTTATAAGGCTCAAAATAGAACATGAATCACTAAAGTTTTAATTAAGGATATAGAAACACTTTATAAATTATCAATTCACACTAGCTCTTCGATTTGCCACAGCAAACTGCTTAAGAGGACAGAAAAACATGTATTAGTAATATATTTATTTACTGACAATAAACAAGTCAAACAACTATATCATTATTGAGGGGCAAACCAATTTATATCACTCAACAAATATGTGGTGCTATTTGATATGCATGTCCAAAACAAGTACAACAAGAATTACTGACTACTACTAAGATCTTGTTACATCTCAAAATTGCATCTTATACAAAGACCAAATGTTTACTGATCAAAAATATATTATAGCATTCCAAGGCTGTAGGTATATAATAGTAGTCTGTACCATCAGAAGCGAACTAAGCCTGTGCAAGTAAAATTAGAAAAACTAGCAAAAGTAGATCCCTTATGGGTTATTTTGATTCTATGAGGGTTACATCCTCATTTAAATTTGCTGTAGTTAACAGGTATGTCTTGATTAGTATTGAGTATAATTTTCTCTTCAGTGATTTATGCTTTGCAAATTAAAATGTGTTCAACCTATTGTCAACCCCGGTTGCTGAGAGATGGTTTTCAAGCCAGTTGACCACAAACACCAAAGAACATTCACATCCAGCAATTTGACAATTTTTAGATGCTTGTTGTGATCGTATCCACAGGAAACACTGTAAAAATAAAATTTTCATCTTTCTGAGATGAAATCTATGCAATGAAGAATTCCCTGGGTGCAGTGTAGCAAATGTTCAGGCTCAAATGCATTTGTCCATAGAGGTTATTGTAACAGTCCAGGTTTAGTAAAAAAGACCAGAAATGAAAATTAGAAGATAATTAGAAGGCTGGCACATCTAAAATCTAAAGAAAACTAGCATTTATGATTCAGATGAAAGGGAGGATAGAACTGGGGCATCTAATAACTTACCTTCATGAAAATTAAAAAATCAAAGCAAAATTGGCAAACATAAGGAAATATGAAAAGACATATAGTAAGTAGACAAAGCCCTAAGTTTTTACAAATAAGTGACAAAATAGAATAATGAAACATGGAGATAATAACAATGATAATATCTAGATACCTGAACATAAGTATGAAATCAGACAATACAGAACCACAACATCGCTCAATATCATCAACAACCACAACAACAGGATTATCGTAATTTCCTTGTTCTCTATACCAAGAAGCCAAGATGGAAATATCAGTAGCCTGCTCAACAGCAACAAAAGAAATGAGTAGGATTTACAAAAGGTTTTGAGAAGGAACCAAGTTCAATTTTCAAAGGAATATTCAGGTTTCAATACTTACATCAAAAGGAGCCACTATGAATTGTCTTAATAAACTTCTCAGACAACCACCAATACCACTCTTGGCCGTAAAATCTTGTGAAGAAAGGTTAGCCACATGGCATCCTTGAGATTTTAAATGTCGACCAAGCTCTTCAAATGTCAAAAGATCATCAACAAACTCCATGTTTTCTGCCAATCATCACTCAATCAACAATATTTCTGGAGGAAAAGTTATCTATTGGAACTTATGAGAGCTGCCACATCAGGCAACAACAGTGATCAAGCAACAAAGATTTCCCTGGACAACAATAGCCCGGGAAAAAAAAAAGGAGAGAGAGAGTGCGGTGTGAGGCCCATCATGCATATCCAGGTTGACTATCACATTACACAAAAATCAAACTAAGTGCGGATCCAGGTTGATCAGTGAGATGGCATTGCTTGGATAACTTTATCAAATGCTCTAATTAATAAATGACAAAACAATTTCCTAAGTTTACAATTGAAAATAGGCCAGCGATAGTAGTACTTAAAAAAAAAAACTGTAGCATAAATATCAATCAAAAGTTAATAATGTGGAGGTTATATAATTTGCTCTTAGCCATCAGAAACTATGTTCATATGGTTAATGAGTCTATAATTTTATCATTCAGACACGTGAGTGCATCAACCTGGCAGAGGCTCCAACACCTTATGTCCAATCAATACATGCTACCATTTACTCTGTCAAACTTTAACCGAGTCTTCAATTGGAAGGGAACTTACTTGTTAGTACAAGCCCAGTGAATAGCTGTTTAGAAGAAGCATGTGATACTAGTGGAAAAGCCTGAGTTGCTTCACGAAATGTAAGATTTCCAAATGATCTAATAGTACTGAAGGACTCTCGAACCCATTGATGAATTTCGTTGAAGACATGAGCATTGATGTTCCTCAAAACATCCTGCAGTTGGAGTCACAAAATCTAAATCCTTTAGTACTTATGGACCAGAGTACCAATTATAGAGAACATGGCCATAAAACAAAACTAAATTTGGCCAGAGGGAAACAAACTTTGATGGTGGACTCAATCTTTGTCCAAACAATCTCAAAAGCTTCTGTACGCAAGTTCACATAGCAATCATCATCACTCTCTTTAGCACTCTCAACTTCTGGTTTCTTGACTTTCTTAGGTGCCAATGGAGATAAATCAATCTTCCTCCTGGTTTTCACTGTTCCTGTTGAGGCTCTCTCTGGCTTCCGCAAAGAAGCTTTGTGGAGAACAAAGAATGGCTGTAATAGAGAAAACAAGGACATCTAGGTTGGTACTCTGCTTCTTTTTGATGACAACAATAAAAGGACCTTTTATCTGATGACTAATAAATCATACAAAAAGCGAGAGGAAGGAAAAGGGAAAAAAACTATAGATATCTTAATTTTGATGCACCCAATCCGGGGACTCAATTCATCCATTTGTTTGAATTCATTTATTTTTAATGTTTACTATTTTCAGAAACTGAGATGATAAGACTCACATCATAAGCAAAGTATCATAGCACGTAGTTAATCCAAGACAACAAAGCGTACCACAAGAATCAAAAGCTCGACTAAAAATCAAATAATTAATTGGGATGAAACACTAGTTACATGATTGTAATATGTTTGAATTGCCTTATTTTCTTAGAATTCGAACAACACAATAATCGCATGAAAATTAATTTCTGGCGATCACTTGGAGAATGGAATTATTTTAAAATTTTATTAACAATAAAATAGATAATGAGCATCCACAAAAATAAAACAGTAAAAATAAATTTACAATTAACAAAGTTTGGAATATTGATAACAAAGCAAGAATTATGATATATCAAACAAAATTTTCTAAAATCATTTGATTTTTCGGCGAGTTTTATCGGGAAACAAACATAAAATAAAGTAAGAAAAACCAAAGCATTGGTAAGTGAAGACTGAAAAGTGAACCTGTAGGTGGTTCTCGGTTGTTTCAGGACTTGAAGGAGGTGAAGAATCGGTAACTGCTGTGGCAGGCGCCATGAGAGAGAGAGAGAGAGAGAGAATAAACACTTTTCTTTTGATTTAGGGTTGAGTCTGCCTGCTTCTTTCCCTCTCCCTTGCTCCCAATTTTGGCGGGAAAATGCTGGCTGTAAGCCTCGAATTAGTGTTCGGCTGTAGTCTTGTGAAAGTAAACAAGTAAGGCCCGACCTGGCCGGTCCAGTTTATTTAGAACCGCCAGGCTTTTCCCTGTGTGGCTTAGTTCTCTTGGGCTTTCCGGTCCGCTTTCTATTCAGATCGGGTCAAACATCGATCCGCCACCCGTCGTGTTGTCGTTTTTTTTTTTTCGAGTGTGCTCCCCACTTTTTTTTTTTTTTTTTTCGGTGCGAAATAAAATAAATGATTCTTCTTTCATATGTTAATTGAAATGGGCATCGTCACATACCTCCCTTACCAATTTCACTTTTATCATTTATCTGTCAAAATTGAAGAATAGTCACTCACCTCCCTTTAACTTTTAATGATATATTTATTTTTAGAAAAAAAAATAAGAAAAGAGAAGAAAAATAAGAAATAATTTAAATTATCTTATTTATTTTTATAAAAAATTGATGGAGAGTAAAAATAAATTATCTTTTTTTAATATAAAAAAATATAAATTCTTTCATAACTAATCAATAATTCATATTTTAAGAGTTAAAAATAGAAAATTTTATAATTTACTCTTATCAAAATAT
>CP135554.1:4927663-4954078 GCA_032402905.1 Khaya senegalensis | reverse complement strand
CAAGTACCGCTATATCTAAAATTTGTATGTACCACTGATATCATGTTATAAATGATACTTAATTAAGGTCAAATTCTAACAAATATTTAAAAATAAGTATATTATAATAAAATTATTTAATTAATAAAAAAATTATTTATTAATAATAAATAAAAATTTTAAAAATTAGTTTTATAATTTTTTATTATATTAATAAAAAATAAAATTTATTTTTAATATATTATTAATAAATAATTTTTTATTTTTTATTAATAAATAATTTTTTATTTTTTATTATTAAATAATTTTATTATATTATTTATATTAAGGTAACAGGACAGTACACCTAATATTTTCTCCAATCAAACGGGGGAGACAATGCAAATGGTGCTTTATTCGAGAAGCGTGTTTCTGTTTTTTGTTTTTCGTTTTTGTGGTCCACGAAGTTATAAATAGCCCTAGGCCAAATTAGTCCCACAGTACAATGATACACTGCAAAACCCCAAAAAGCAGCGAAATCTGTGGACCCCACTTTCTTCCCCAGCAAACCCCACACCCATCCCACCCCCCCCTCTCTCTTTCTCTTTCTCTTTGCCTCTCTGCAATCAGTGGTCCCCGCCGCATCGAATGTCACCTCCTACCCGGCAAGAAACCGGTAGCTTTCCCGTTGGTTTACCGGCTATAGCAGGTTGTTGGGCCTCATGGGCCCATATCCACTCCAGCCCATCACGTGTGGTTGCTGTCAGGCAAATGGGTGGCAGTGGGTGGGTGAGGGAACAAATCAACAATGTTTTCTTTTGAAGGGTTTCGCTAATGTCACCGCATTGAGTACCGAAACGGAGTTTCACCTATTATTGGGCATTGACACGTGTTGATAATGATTTTATCTTTGCTTGTAAACCCATTATGCTCATATTTACTGACATTTAATTTATTGACACAATTATTAATTTCTAATGCCCCCTCGTATCGACTTTGGTTTCTCGGTTACCTAATTATAAATTATTGCCCATCATCTCTTATCTATTATTTGGGTGGAATTTAATTTTCAATTTTTAAATATTTTATATTATTATTTAAAAAAATAAATTCTAATAAAAATTATTTTAATTTTAATTTATAATTATAATTATTATAATTAAATATTTAATAAATACTTGTTTTTATTTGACAATTAGTATTTATTAATTATTCATCTAATATTTAATAACTAATAACTTCACCTATCAATTGTAGAATTTTTTTTTTATTATTTTTGATGCAAAAAATCTACTTTGGACTTTCTTTCTTTAAAACAGTAGATTGTTTGAGAGTGATAAAATATTTATTTAATTAAATAAATAAATAAATTACAAATAAAATTTATTATAATAAAAAAATAATATAACAAAATTCTAATTGATTTTATACAATTCCTTTCATGTACTTTTGTCCATGCCAACCATTGAAAGTTTTTGTGGGTCCTCAGTCATTAAATTAAACCATACACACCGAGTAAAATCTCCACCAATAATTCATGAATTTCATTAAATGGTTTGGAAATATTTCAACCCCATGACATTAAATTATTAAACCCAGTCTAATCCCAAATTACCATTTAACTTCTAATCTTAAATTAAAAATTAAAATAATTACTATAAAAATTTAAAATATTATGTCAAAAATTTAAAACTGTTGACCGCAAAGAGTTGAAAATTTGTATGCAAGGCATTGAATGTATTGAAAACTTGGAATTTCTGTTGGCCGCGACTAAATTTGCCTTTGAAAAACTTCACTATGAATTGAAGACAACTAAACCTATCTACCTCGGAACACCCAACTGGATTTGCATTGGTGATTCTGTCTTTATTGTTCTTAATATTCACAGCTCACGAAAGCATCAGGGAACTTAATTACTGTGCACGTTTAACGTAATCCTCAGATGATTATATTAGCGAATGCTTATTAATTGCCACATTTGCAGTGGCTTTAGCTTCCTTCTTGATAAAATCCGACCAAAGCCGAAACTTTTTGGAACTCCTGAGCTGGCTTTGCTTTGTTCTTCTTCTTGCAGACAACTGCCCCCCTTTTTCCACAACACAACTGAAACTGAGTAAAACTAAAAGATTATTTGTGTTCGAGAGTTGTGACACACTTGAGTTTCAGACACAAGCTGATCTATCTTACCTCTGTCCCATGTTAATGTTTGGGTTTACTTTTCACAAACCATGCTTGCTTTTAGTTTAAAACCAGAGAGTTTTTGTGCTGTATTATAAAACAGTAGTAATTGGTAGTAGTGGTGGTGGTGGTGGTGGGGGAGATGAATAGTGGTGGTATAGGCGGTGTCGGTGGTGGGGGGGGTGGGGGAGGTGGGTTGGGGATGATGGGAATGAGGGCATCACCATTTACAGTATCACAATGGCAGGAACTGGAACATCAAGCTCTGATCTTTAAGTACATGGTGGCAGGTTTGCCTGTTCCACCTGATCTTGTGCTCCCCATACAAAAGAGCTTTGAGTCTATTTCTCATAGGTTCTTTCACCACCCTACCAGTAAGCTAGCTTCTTCAGACTTTCTCTTTTCTCTCACTCTCTATTTCTTCTTATTCTTCTTCTTCCTCTTTCCTAGTATCTGATTTTTTATTTATTTTTTATGTATTCTTTCCCTTTTCTTGGGTATGTTCGATTTGAGTTTAAGGAATCATTTTTTCTTTTTTTCTCAGTATGTAAAGATGTTTTCAAATTTCAGCTGGTTCATATGCATAGATAAGCTTTTCAGATTTTTGTTTTTTAACTTCTTCTTGTTCTTCACCCTTTTGAGTCTGTGATAGCGATGGATGTTGAAGATATTAGTATTGTGCAAGAAATGACTTTGTTTCTTTTTTAATTTTTTGTTTCAGAGACTCTTGCAAATTTGGTATTCTTTTTGGCCAGTTTTTTAAATATCAAAAAATAAATGGAGAAAACCCTTTTTGTCTCTGGAATTTATATTGGCCTCGAATGGCAGTTGGGGTTTGTGGATTATGCCTTACTTGATGAGTTAAATAATATATCAGGGGCAAAGGTTCAACGTATCGGGCTTCTTCTTAAAATTTGTTTAAAGGAAAAAGTTCTCTATGCTCAGTTTTTTTTTTCTAATTGTTTTTATCAGAAACTTTTTATTGCTGATTCCATTGCCTTTCTCGTAGATTTTGTACTTAAATCAAACCATCTAAGTGACATATTTCTCAAGGATTTTCTTATCATTTCCTTCTGTTTTGTAATTGTTAATACCTTATTATATTAGTTAATGATATATGTAGTCGATGCCCGTTCTTTTCTTCAGTCTTTCTTTATTCATCCATGTGATGTTGTTTATGCTTTGACGATGAAGTGTTAGATCACTTTTTCTAAAGGCTTATTTATTTAGATTCTGATACTATTGGCTGTAAAATAGATAGTATAATACAATAGCTTTGTCTCCTTGTTGCAGATGATGCATTATTTTACTTGAGAAACATTGTTTAAACCGTCATCTTATGTTACCACTATGATGCAGAGTGTGGTGATACATATGAAATTTTGTGTATAATCTTGCAGTGGGTTGTTGTTCTTTCTATGGAAAGAAGGTTGACCCCGAGCCAGGACGATGCAGGAGGACCGATGGCAAGAAATGGCGGTGCTCCAAAGACGCATACCCAGACTCCAAGTACTGTGAGCGCCACATGCACCGAGGCCGGAACCGTTCAAGAAAGCCTGTGGAATCACAAACCATGACACAGTCATCTTCTGCTACGGCATCACTAACTGTTACTGGAAGCAGTGGTGGGACTGGAAGCTTCCAGAACCTTCCGGTACACGCCTTTGGTAACCCCCAAGGCACAATTTCTGGAACCAACCAGTCCCATTATCACGTGGAATCCATTTCCTATGGAATTCCAAGCAAAGATTACAGGTATAACATTTCTTGTTTTGAAAAGCATAGAATGCTTTTGAGCTATTTGGTTGCTTGGGCTTTTGAACTCTGTAGTACATGATTATCTTATTCATTTGCTTGAAAGAGATATTTTGTATAAACATTTTGGTTTGAAGTTTATTTTTGTTTTATTTCCTTTAGTTTTGCTTCTATGATTTTATACAAGATTATCTGCATCGCATATAATCTTTTAAGTGCTTTGCATATGCTTTGTGATATGAATTTTAGGTTACTTTTAGCTGTCACGCCTAGTGTGATATCCATGTTTGTTGGGCCCATGTCAATGAAATCTTATGGCAGGAGCAAAAACCGTGGACTCCTGCCATGTGGGTAATGCATATAGACAGAAACTTTCCAAGTTTCTGTTCTGTTCAGATAATGGCTCTGGGCCCTGTGTTTTGAAGGATTGATCATGAACTCCATAGTGTCTTAACATAATTTTTTTTTGGGTGACAGACTTTCTCCTTTGGTCTGGTTCTTTGCCTTTTGTTTTCTTAGCAAAGTTTGTTCCAGAAGTCTGACAACCATTAGGAATTGTCCTGAGCATGTTTATAGTTGGAAACTTATGAACTCTCTTCAGTTTCTGTCTGATTGTTAAGATGGGGTTATTGCTGAATTTTATGTCCAAAGTTTGCCTGAAGTCTGTTGTGGGGGTAAAAGTGTACTGCCATTTTCTTTCCAAATTTGCTAAAAAGAAAGTTGCAAGGAGTTGAAACCTTTATCATTGTCTTAATTAGCATCCTGCAACAGCTAACTTGTCCGACTACTTACCATTAATAGTCTGTTAATTTCCTGTGTTCAAACATTTGTTCTTAGAAGTGAACTTAACAAGCTTGAGCTGTTAAAATTGCCATTGAACCTAATCTTTGTTGGTCCCCCATTGATAAAAGTAGGAGTTATGTTGGAAGTCCTGCCATCTGGATTATGGATTAGTTGTTCTTACAATTTTCTTCCAGGTCCAGGCTTCTGGGCCCTGATGTCCTCGAGGATGGTTGTCAAACTCCGTTGTCTTTGCAGAGTGTGTTCTTGGGAGGCTTCTTTTGTTTCTGTTCTGTTGCTTTATGTTTCCTGTGTTAAATTCATTGCAGAAATCTGACAAGCAGCCTGCACTAGTAGTATATTATTGACCCTCAGCTATATGTCAAAAGGGAAAGGTATAAAAGGCTATAGACTAATTGAGTTTGCAGAAACATTATGTTGAAAGGGGTAATTGCTTGCTGCAGTTCGTGGAACGGTGAGTTGTAAGCTCACCAGAGATATTCTATCTTGCAGACAGCAGTGCAGAGTATAACATTGTCACTTGTGGCTTTGACCACTGGCCCAGCCCTATCACTCTCCTGAATATTTTGAATGATCAATCTTGTAGGAATCAATATATCTGGTTATTTTCTGGCTGTTTTAATCTTCAAGTTTGCATAATTTTCTTCTTTATCTTTCATTTGGCATCTACATGTAGTTTCATGCATCTGTGCTTATTTTTGTTTGTATACTGAAATTTGTTTAGCCCCTACTCTCTGCTGTTCTGTTGGATGCCATAATTTCATGGTGCAAGCCCTCTCAATTCATGTCTGGTGATAAATTATCTGCAGTTCTTTTTATCTAACATGCATCATTTGCTTCTATATTACTTGCGTTCAAATTTCTGAAGTACACTAGTGGAAACACAAGCACACTTTGAATGGCGACCTCAGTCTTAAGTATATCTCTGCATTTTCTTGATGTAATTAGCGTCTGAAGAAGACTAACTGAAAGTATCGACCGTTTCATTGAATTATGCTCACATATAGGTACCTTCAAGGATTCAAACCTGAGATTGGTGAGCATAGTTTTTTCTCTGAAGCTTCGGGAAGCAATAGGGGTCTTCAGATGGACTCACCACTGGATAACACATGGTCTCTGATGCAATCTAGAGTCACCTCAATTGCCCATTCGAAATCAAACAATACCTCTGTCTTGCAGAATGATTATCCTCAGCATTCATTTTTTGGTACTGAATTCACATCTGGAGAGCATGTTAAACAGGAAGGCCAGTCTCTTCGACCTTTCTTTGACGAGTGGCCTAAGACCAGAGACTCATGGTCTGGTCTTGAAGATGAGAGATCAAACCATACCTCATTCTCAACAACCCAACTGTCAATATCTATCCCTATGGCTTCGTCTGACTTTTCGGCAACTAGTTCTCAATCTCCACACGGTGAGTGTCAAATGAGGGTACCTTTTATTTTTTCAGAAATGTGAATTCCCTTCTCATTCCTAGCTTGAATTTTTCTGCAGATAACTGAGAAACACGCATGAAGAACATCCAGAACTATAATCTGTAGGCCACCGAAAAGTGCCAGCATGTCGACTTCTGTGCTCAAATGATGCCTGGACTGCATGGATATTGTGTAATGCCACTACAATTTCAGGATATAGTTTTAGGTATGAGATAAAGCAAAATCTGGCGAGATGTCCAAATCAATTATTGTATGAAATGAAATTGCAACAACTTTCCTGCTTGGTTCTGATTGATTGCTTCTTGGCATCCTAAATAAAGTTGCCCTGCTTCTTGAAACTAAAGTTCATGGAATGATCTTGTAAAAAATCTTCACATCAACGCAATATATGATGATAGCATAGAAATATTTTCCCACAATTTGGTTTGTTTGGCAGAGGTATATTAGAAAACAAGTGATCTATGGCTGAACTGCTGCAATAAACTATCATAACAAGCTCTGAGTTTATTACATACTGCTTACTCTGCCTGACAACACGGAATGCAAGAATGTCTCCATGGCTACTTTAGTTGTGCAGACACATACTGTTGGTTAAAACCCTAGTACTAGATTTTCAAGTCTAAGATATCTTAATAGTAAGTTCTTAAGTATAAGATGACTAAGATCATTGGTGCATTATTATTCATCTTTTGACTCAATACTAAATTGTATAGGATCATATTTTAATGAGTTGTTTAAAACCCTCAGAAACTTAAAAGAGTCATCCCCAATTACTAGTTGGTTAACTGATTCACCTGATCGACTTCTGTTGAGGTGGGGGTTACATATGATTTATATTATGATTCAGACGGGAGAAGGGAATTTGATGGGTTTGGAGCCTCAATGATTTTTATCCCTTAATATTATATCTGCAAGACACGTTTCCTCTCTTACAACATCAAAGTGGCCCTGTCCTACTAATGTGGGGTTCAATTTGCATGTGGTCATTCCTGTCGTTAAGTCTCATAATAATTGCTTGCTTCCTCAATTTATGTTCTCTCAAACATCAAAATCTTCTTCCACTAATTTCATATCTTAGATTAACTGCTCTGTCCCATCGGCCTATTTGAATTTCTCTTCTCATCATCATAAGTTTGAATTTCTCATTTCATCTCAACACAAACCCCAAAAGCACGGTATAATAATCAATTTCTCGTTTGATTTTTCTAGTTTAATTATTTTTCCAAACAAAAAAATAAAAATAAAAATAAATAAGAGGGATATTTGAATGTCGGCGAGCGTGCGCATTGGGAACTGTGGATCACTGACGTCACCGCGTGGGTGGAGCCTGCGTGCAGCTGGCGGGATGTCTGATGAGAGGTTGGGGTGTGTGGGGGCATCATCAAGTGGTCAGACGCCTACAGTATTTTTACCGTACACCTGCATCATTCTTTGCTCTTGTCCACGTCAACCCCTTGTCTCCTCATATTCCTTTGTCATTTTTTTTTAATTACTTTATAGTCCACATCCAGCTAGCCGCTGACGTCACAGTTCACGTCATGCCAACTTGCTTCCTACTGTACCGACAGCTGTATGCATATAGTATACTTTAATAATAATAGTTTAATATATAATTATTACTAAGAATTTTTCTTTTGGAACAAACCGTACGAATGGACAACCAGACATGGCACGTGGTGCAGTTCCTTTTATTTTTAATTTCAATTTATTTTTCAAACATTTTAAATCACAGCACGTGTTGAATTATATATTATAATATAATATTAATAGCTGATATCACATTTATTTAAAGAATAAAAATTACACGATTCGTCCGCGAGTGATTTAATGATAGATTCCATACCGTAATAATCATACGGCAGAATTTGAGTGCACTGTACTTACTGCAGGATGGGAACTGCACTGGGACTGGCATATTTTGTTCCTATAGTTGGGGTAGCGTCGCGCTGTCTTAAACCCGTCCAGGTACCGCAAGCATAAATGACGACGGGGCAATAAATCATTCGAGGGATGCTTGCGTGAGGGTGAAATTACCACGTGGCACAAAGGTAGAGCCTGCTTTAAGAAACAGAGCACACCACGAAATTATTAGAATCTCACTGCTGGAATGGGCCCAATAGACTATTGATTCTGCCTCTAAAAGCCCAGCATGCATATCAAAGGCATATTTCAATTATCTTATTCATGATTTTTCTTTTTCTTTTTCCTTTTTAACAAATTTTTTAGCATTAGAAGAAAATGAATTCTATTATTTGATACATTTATTTATATTAGTGACCACAATTTGTGGCACAAATTATACTCGTGCGGATTTATCATAAAGTTTACAAATTTAAGGTAATATAAATTAATATAATTGTTAATCACATAATAATTATATCACTTGCTTAATAATTATGTCAGAGTTAAGTTTATAATTTTTAATAAATTTATTTATGACATAATTATTTATTAATATTATTATTTAATATTTACGTATTTATGATTTAATAAAACAATAATAAATTTATTATGTATTTAAAAAGCGTTTGATTAAAGTGTTATATTCAAACTAAAAAGCATAATAAATGGATGGTACGATAAAATTTTAATTTTAAATGTTGTTAAAATATAGAAAAGGAGATCTTATTACCCTATTTGAGAATTGAAATACTTGTATTGATGATAGTTTTGGACGCTTTGATGCTTTTGAGGCTCAAAGCCCGCATCCTTTACTTGGGTTCTTCCGGGAGTGCGTCTTTCTTGTTTTCTTTATACACCCACTGTCGTTGAACAATCTATTGTATATTTTTCCCTTTAGGAGTGTAATCAGAAAACGAGGGGATGTCTTTAGAATCATTCTATTTCGGTCTTCCTTCTCCCAATTTTAGATCCACAGAAACCAAACAAATGAACAATAAGCTGTTATTCTTTCGAACGTTTGGCTTCTGTAAATGAAAACAATTGCCAAGATCAAGAACAAACCGTTCCCTGCATCGAGCGAGACGCAGAGAGATTATAGAGAGAAGAAGAAGAAGAAACAGCGAAACGTTTCGTTCTGATTGAAGAAGAGAGACATAAAAGAGTTTGTAAACAGAGGGAAAAATCTGTTGCGATAGTTTGTGGGGAGAGAGATGGGGTGGGGATGGGCGATCTACGAAGGAGCGGTGGTGTTGGGATCGTTGATTCTATTGGGATGGGCTGGCCTCTGGTTCTTGAACATAAGACTCTACAAAGAGTACGAAGAGAAGAGAGTGTTGGTTCAGATCATATTCAGCGTCGTTTTTGCCTTCTCTTGCAATCTCCTTCAGCTCGTTCTCTTCGAAATCATCCCCATTCTTTCAAAAGAGTAACCCCAAATCTTCACTTGTTATTACTGTTTTCGTTGTTCATACTTCAATTGCACTGTTAAGTTATGCGATGTTTTTCTTTTGGTTGCTCGGTTCTCGAGAAAGTGTGAGAATATCTACTGGGCTAAGTTCAAACTGTTTATTCATTTGTTTGTGTAGTTATAAGGTCATTCGATCAGTACATTGAGTATTATAGAAACTTCGGTAGTTAATTTTTATGTACACGGTACCTTAGTTTGGTCCTGGAACAAAGGAAATGGAATTTGGAGTGTTCGGTTTTTGATTGGTTTGGGTATTCGCAGTAGTTCTGGAATGCTTACTAAACTCGCAAATTTCGTTAAGCACATACATGTAGGCGCTGCGCTGTGAATTTTTTTTGGATTGTTACCGAAGTTTTTCTGATTGACATCATACTTCCTCTTTTCAAAGTTTAATTGCTTCCTAAGATCCACTCGTTACTAATTGTTTGGTTGTTCAGAAAATGCGGGCATTATAAGGAGATTAAAGTAGAGAGTGAGATTTTTAAATTTTTTTATTGGATTATGCTTCTGGATCCATTCCTTGAGATTGTATTTGTTTTCTTGCTCTCTGAAGGGTGAATGCCATGATAAACCCACCCACATGGTTCGTTCCAGTATATGTCTCCCTGTATAGATCACATGCATTGTCTGGCCACTAACAGAAAGAGCAAAAAGTGAGGAAAATTGATTTTGAATTTGGTTGTTGACTATTTTGGGGCTATAGCAACTATTAGGGTTATTTGAGGTGAGTTTAAGCAACATCGGATTGAGAGTTCCATGTTGACTGCTGAAATGATGTAGAAGAGAGGAAAATAGGATTTGAGGGAGAAGAATAAATGTAAAAATGATTTGTGGAAGATCAAAATGGGAACCCAAGTGAGCATTTCTATTAGGTTTATTTGAGGTGAGTTGAGGCAACATCGGGTTTAGAGTTCCATGTTGACTGCAGAAATGACGTGGAAGAGAGGAAAATAGGATTTGAGTGAGAAGAATAAATGTAAATGTGATTTATGGAAGATCAAAATGGGGACCTAAGGGACCTGAAAAGCTATTTGGCTTCATGGTTATGGGATTTCCTTTTTCCAATGTCTTGATTTTTTTTAATTTTCAGTCATGCAGTTCTATTTTGTTTATTTACTGGAATTGGTCGGAAATAGAGGGATCATTATTGTATAGAATCTGTGAAAATGAAGAATTTCTAAAAATAAAAGAGAAAAAGGAAAAGGAGAAGGTGAAAACAGCGGATCCTATTTACCCACATTTTTTATGGCTAGAGAGTTGGTATTGCTCCATTATTTTCAAAAACTCATCTCCACTAAGACAAAATTATCCATTTGTAGGTGGGGCTCCGGTAGCAGCTAGGTCTAATTTTCTTCTGGTCAGTTCCTGATATTTTTCCCACATATTACAGGATTAATGATTTTGACCTGACCCAGCTGTAGTATTTCTATGCCAAATTTTCATACAAGGTTGACTCCCAAGTATTTTTGGGTTGTAGCAATCAAAATATCAATATTGAATTATGCATATGCACCTCATGTTTAACCAGGAGATGATCATTATTATTTGTTCCTTTGTATGCTATTTCCTGCTTGGATTTATAATTAATATATTCATCTGAAATGTTTGTATTTAATTGTTGCTGTAGGGCAAGAGTGGTGAACTGGAAGGTGGATTTGTTTTGTTTGATATTGCTACTGGTTTTCATGTTGCCTTATTATCACTGTTACTTGATGCTTTGTAGCAGTGGTATGTTATCTTCTATTTCAGTTCTCCTTAATCCAGCTCTTCCTCGCTCTCATATGCTATTTCTTGGTTGACTATTTTGTATTCATGCTGTTTTCAGCCAATATTGAGGACTGCGCCTAATGCCTCATTATTTTTGGAACATTGAAATATGAATACTAATTTCAGGTTTAAGGAAGGAGAGGGCAGCACTTGGAGCCATTTTGTTCTTGCTGGCATTTCTTTATGCTTTTTGGCGTATGGGCATTCACTTTCCTATGCCATCACCCGAGAAAGGTGTTTATTTTCTCTTTGTTATTTTCCATGGCACATGTCCTTTCTCAGTGCAACTTTTTGTTAAAGTGTTTAAAAAAAATACTGATTTCAACCTTCTCATAATGTTGTGTTGCAGGATTTTTTACCATACCTCAGTTGGTTAGTAGAATTGGGGTCATTGGTGTGACTGTAATGGCCGTTCTATCTGGTTTTGGAGCTGTAAATTTGCCATACAGTTATTTGTCTCTTTTTATTAGGTAATCACTTAGTAATGTTTAATATAGGGTGTAACTTTGCTTGATCAGTAATTGGTAGTGCCACCTTTGAACTAGTTTGATCTGTGTACAAGATATGCATGAACTGCAGCAATATTATCCCCCCTGAGTGACTGTGAAAGATGTTCTCTGCATCATTTTTGTCAGGATGGCATGTCACATGTTATTGCTTAATTAATTTCTTTTTCTCAATGTCCTCCTCCCTCCATTTTGTCTTCCTTTAGCTACATAGATAGCTCATTTCTGAGTGTAATTTTTATTTTTATTTTCTTTTAGAAACTCAGAGAAAGGGATAAAGTTTGTAATTTGTAATGTTGACATAAGTCTATTCAGTAAAGATGCAACAAATGGCAGAAAAAAGTTAAATAACCTTCCAATAATGCTTTTGTTGGGAAATTTTTGAAAGCTGGTTCTGCTTATAACCCTAAAAACTAGTAGAAATCTAAAAGCACGGAAAATTTGTTTTCGAGTTTTTCATGAGATTTTATTCAAATTATACCCAACAATCTTCAATACTTTAGTTTCCAATAACTGTTTTGACATCGAAAGCCAAACACACCCTGCGTTTTGTTGTTATGTTTTCCTTTTGGTGTTTTACTGGTTTCTGATTTCCTATTTTTTTTTTTTATTATGGTAGAGAGATTGATGAAGCAGAAATCAAGGCCTTGGAAAGACAACTGATGCAGTCAATTGAGACTTGTGTTGCCAAAAAAAAGAAGATCATCCTTTGTCAAATGGAGATGGAACGCATCCAAGGATCAGAAGAGGTTTACTTATCTTGCTGTGGTTATCATCAAGTTGCTTGCTAGACTAATATCTTATTTTTTAACTGTCAAGAGGAGAAGTTTTAGTGGAAGCTGATTCTTCATACTTGAGTGCTTTGTTAATTTGAGCAATTTGTTGAAGAATTTAAAGTCTTGGATTCTGTGAACTCATGTTGGCTCACTGTTCTTGACTGCTTAGTATTTGGAATTTATATCTTGATATCATTTAATTTTCAAAGTCAGTACCTCCAAATGTAATCATTTAACGTTTTCCTTCATTCACTATTTGATGTGTTTGGATTCAAATCTTGATATACTTTGCATATCTTTAGGATTAATAGGGCTTCCATCTTCCACGGTGCTCATTACAACTTTGTCTTTTCCAGAAGCTAAAGGCTAGATCTTTCTTCAAGCGGATTGTGGGCACGGTTGTACGATCTGTTCAAGATGACCAAAAGGAGCAAGGTCGTTTATTATTCCTTATTTCTTTACAATTATGTTTTATTGTAAATACCACTTTTTCCTTACTGAAGATTATATCTTGTAACTACGTGTTTTACTTTGTTGAAGAAATTAGTTCAACGGTATTTCACTTTAGTCTTTTTGGTATTTGTTTTATCTGTATACGATTTAATACTCACTGCAGGTTGACTATTTTTGTTACTTTTTGTACAAATCAGACACATTTTTTTTCGTTTGAATGGTAAATTCTATACCTATTAATTCCTAGAGGGTGCTCACTGATAAGCTGAGTGGAGTTTATAAAAGTGGGACTAGTAAATTAGTTATAAGTTTTTGAACAATTGACTGCCTGATCTTGTGGAAATCTCAGGGTTTATCCCAAAAAGATGGGATGCAAGAATACCATAAGGTCACTACACTTAGACAATCCTTTTCTTGAGCTCATGAACTACTGCTACTGATCATCCTTTTTCTCTTTCTGTGGACTGATCATTACTACAAAATGATGGCATTTTGTTGTGGATTTGCTGCTTCAATGACCATGCTATCCTTGATCTTGAAATATTGTCAACTTGATCTATCATCAAATGATTTCTTCACTTTAACATGGGGTGGTCTACAATGTTTTGGTGATTAGAGCACCCCTATATTGATCCGCTAGTTGTGATATTTCCATGTCTTTCAGGGATTCTAAGATTCCATTGCTTATCACTTCTGATGTGTCATCAGTCTATAATAAAAGAATGAATTGTAATTTTTTTTATTTGGTTTAACAACCAGTATTTGATAAGGAATTTGTAGTTGCTGATGAGGGGCCCCCTTTTTTTCTTTGAAAAATTTGATAATGCTTTGCTACCACAGAAAAGTTGATTGAACACAACCCAAATCAAATATGCAGGCTGGAGATTGTCTTTGATTGCTTGTTGATTTTTATGTTGATCAGTTGCATGATGATTCTAATCGGGCTTGATTAATTTATTTTCTAAAGGATTTATTTGAAGGCTAATTATGACACTCATGGGCTGATTTACTTAAAAGTCCTTCATTATATTTATATTTTTGACTTTTGCTTTCCTCAAAACGTCCTTATGTATTGGTTTTTGTCTATTAAGATATTAAAATCATGGAAGCGGAGGTACAAGCTTTAGAAGAGCTCTCAAAGCAGCTATTCTTGGAAATCTATGAACTTCGCCAAGCGAAGGTTCGGTCTTTGTAATATATTCACTTTTGATAATTATGTCATTAAATTTCTTTGGGAACTACTATATAATTTGTAAATATTGCCCATATTGATATCTTTTGTCACATTCTTTTTTCTCATCAGCTGAAATATTCACACTTACGTTGTAGAACCATTATGTGCTGGTATACTCTGCTAAAGGATTAGATATTTAATTGGTTTATTGTAAATTAGTGTGCTTTAGACTAACAAAGTAAGAGATCATCATTAGAGTCGTATGTCCACAGTGAATCTGTCACCTCAGTAAATAATCTACAGTTATGCCTGTGTAATATTCTTGACCATACTACCTTGGTAACATGCGCAGTTACACCTCTTTCTGCTATGAGATTATGCTACCGTGGTGGTCTTCTCTAGAAGCATTGTTTCTATTTACTTCTTTACATTACTCTTGTGCATGTTGACCTGCATAGGATATTTTTCAGTTTACTGCTTCTGTCACTATTTATGATTGAAGATTGTATTGTGATCGCATACTTTCTTGGTATTTGCATTTATTGTATTCTTATTGCAATAACAGTTCTCACTCTTGTTCTTATTTTGCAGGAGGCTGCTGCTTATTCTCGAACCTGGAGAGGTCACATGCAGAATCTGCTTGGCTATGCATTATCTGTCTATTGTGTTTATAAGATGATCAAGGTGTGGCTAAGTTTGTTTTGGTGGGATTGGGAAGATATTTTAGATTTTTTTTTTTTATTTCCCTTCGTAGCACAACTAACTAAATAGTGAATGGTAAAATTCCCTATTTTAATGTCAACAAAAATTGAAAATAAAATCGGGTTTCTTGTGTTTGTGAACTTAAATGTCTTGTTTCCAAAGAAGTCCGTCTCTCACAGCAAGACAAGTCCCACAAATCCTATTTTTCAGTTTAACAATGTTTTTAAACCTGACTTTGATTTCGGAAATTGTGTATGATCTAATTCCAAAAGTATGAAATAACTGTGCATTTGTCATTGCTCAGAACCTTATTCTGACAGATATGAAGACTGGTTAGATCATTCAATTGTTAATTTTCTGGCATAGCTATTACCTCCTAGTCTTCTGTTGTCTTGTTTGATCTGTCTCTACAATTTGGTTTTCAGTCTAAAAGTCTTTAACCTGATTTTATGTTCTAGTATGGACATCAACTATAGTTTCAGCCGCGAAGTTATTAGACAGAATTTCTTGGACGTCTAGGGAGATTTGGTTTTCTCTCATTTTAACAATTTTACACCTTTGTGGCAGAATCTCAACCATTGTGCCCATGTTACACTCTACCCTATTTAATTATCGGTGCTTACAGAATGCAATTTCAGTAGGTGGTCAATTTTTGAAATCGTGATTAAACATCAGTGTTTCACATTTACATTGACAACAGCAAATTAGCCCAAAATCTGACATCAGATCTGTTAATTAATAAAAATTATGAATTTGCACATTTTTTATTTCATACATTTTCTATCAAGTGTCTGATTTATGACTGCAGACAAATTTATCCCTCTTTTTCGACAAGAGATTTGACTAGTTGATTGTTTTATGTGTGAGTTTTTCAATCAGATTCACTGACTTACACAGATCAAACAATAGATTTATGTTATGGATTCTAGGATGATAGATTTAGAGTTCTAAATTCCAATTTTACTCATTAAGTTAATGCACTGGATACTAAAACTGTTTTTAATGTTTAAAGTTGGTTTTCCTCTGTGCTTGGAAGAGGTATATTCTGGAGTTGATGAGTACATTTTTGGGGAATTCGGGCTAGGAAACCTCTTTCATATTATTTCTTTCAATGATTTTCCTTTCTCATTTAAGTTTTGACGAGTGGAAACTAAGGTCTCTGATCAATCTAATTGTTGTGTGCAGTCTTTGCAAAGTGTTGTCTTCAAGGAGGTAATTTCTCTCCTCTAATAATCCTTTTCATCAATATGCTAAACTTTCTATACTTATGTTTGGGTTCATATTCTGAAACCACTTTGCTTTGTCTTCTGAATGCATTTACAATCTCTTCCTTTGCAGGCTGGTTCAGTGGATCCTGTGACGAGGACAATCAGCATATTCTTACAGTTCTTTGATATAGGAATTAATGCAGCGTTATTATCCCAGGTTAGTTGTCAATCCTGGATATTGTAGTGGAATTGATTGGTCATTTTTTATCTCAATCTGATGGCAGAGGTCATAGTATGCTGTGCTTTAACTTGCCACCGTTTCCGGTGACTTGAAAGTGAACCACTGTTTTTCCTGTGTTTAATAATTTCATGTCTTGTTTTGCTTTTTTTTTTTTCTTATTAAATATCTTGAATTTTTAGTGACATTCTTTGTATTTCTTTAATGCACTCTCCAACAGAAGTATAATTGTGAAACAAAAACAAAACTGAAAATTTCTGGGAATATTATATTTCAACTGTTCAGTACTTCAATTATCATAGTTGAATAGAAAACATCAAATGGACTGTACAATGAACTGCACGGTCCTTAGCTGCTAAAATTGTTTCATGCTTTTGAAAAGTTTGTTACATGGGCTGACTGCTGTCATCTAATGCTGTTTCTAATAGTTGTGCTGCAGTATATCTCCCTTTTGTTTATCGGAATGCTTATTGTTATATCAGTACGGGGTTTCTTAATGAATGTAATGAAGGTAATCCTGCCCTTTCCGTACTTTTTCATGAATTGTGTTGCATATGTAGGTTATGAAAGAATCACTTACCATTTGCACTTCATGATTTTACCTTAATTTAGAATTTGAACCACTTGGAAAGAAGTCCTATTAGCATCTACAATTTGTGTTATAAATTTGCTAAAACAAAACAAATAATCATTGAACTAGGAGCTAATAAGCTCAAGATAGATACAATTTTATTGTTCTATCTTATGGACAGGTAGATCTAGATTGGTTGTTAGGTGCTATGTTCATAACACAACTCTTTTAGGTCTATTTGCTTGTTCACTTTGTCTTATATGGTAACCACTTTCAGGAAACGTGCTGGTGGTTCTCATTCTTTTAAGATAGTTCTTGCACAGGCTTTGCATTCCTATATGATTGGGATTGCTCCATGACTAGGGCAGTAGCATTGATAATCTAGGACTATAATTTTATGTTTTGTTGAAATAAGTATTCCCAAGGAAGAAAGTGGCGGAAGCTTTGGGGAATAGCTTGTCTTAATAGCCTACAGTATCCTGCAGCTTGACTTCTTTTTTTTTTTTTTTCGGCTGCATGCAGTTTTTCTTTGCAGTTTCCAGAGTTGGGAGTGGATCTTCAAGCAATGTTGTACTTTTTCTGTCTGAAATTATGGGAATGTATTTTGTCTCATCAATTCTCTTGATAAGAAAAAGCCTAGCAACTGAATACAGGTATGCTTATTGCTGACTCAAGATATCGTCATTCAATGTCTGATATTAGTAGATGTTATGCTCAAGTATCATCATTTTATGTTGGACATTAATGTAGCTATGTGTTATGATATGTTGATAATAAGAAAAAACTTACGGAAATGATGTTAACATGACTATACATGAATGTATTAACATTCTATACACTACATAATTTTCTGCAGCAAATCCTTTCATCAGTCAAATTTCAGGTGGAAAGTTTTCCTTTCCAAATATAGGTGGAAGATGCCACTGAGCATCTTTCTTAACTGTTTTAATCTTCTTTATCAAGTAAAAGATCTACTGGCAAGCATCCGTCTTTCCTCGAAAGGAACTTTATTTGTTTGTCCCAAAAGGTGTCAACTTCTTATGGCAAAGAGTATTGAGCCAAGGGCTAAGGGAATTTCTGACAAAACAACAGATAGCTTCTAATTCGAAAACCACTCACAACAGGCTGACAAACACAGAATAGCTGGAGACATCCTAGATTTAAGAGACTGGATGAAAGATGATATTTTAGAACTATTGATAGGTGGTATCTTATGGAATGGTAATAGTTACAGTTTAATAATTTGCCAATTGAGATTGTAATCTCTTCCTCCAGAAAAGTGCTGGTACTTTGGAACTTATTTGATGCAAGGAAGAACTTGAAGAAAGCATTGTTAATGTCTTTCTCTCATCAAAATATTGTTGCTGGAAGCTTTTCCAGGAAATGTGGTCAACCCATACCTTTGTATTTGATTCCCTTGCATTCTTTGTGGTCACTTGTGCTACCCAGTAAAACTATTTTGGCCATTGTCTTCAGCCAACTTTTGACATAGTCTATTACCTGTTACATTGCGAATCCTACCTTTCCCTATCAAACCATTCTATCATTTTGATTACTATAGCAGAAGCGGAGCGGCACATATAAGTTAAGATTGCCAGAAGAAAAAGTAGATGAAAAGATGTTTATTTAGAGCAATATACAGTGAGCAAGATGCAGCATCACCATTTATTTATATATTTCTTGGTTATTTTTTTCCCCTTTCTTTCATACAATATCGAAGCCTTGTAAGAGTTACATGCTATTTTCAAAATTAATTAGCTGAACTGGTAATTCTTTGCAGGATTATCATAACAGAGGTATTGGGAGGGGAAATTCAATTTGACTTCTACCACCGGTGGTTTGATGCGATCTTTGTAGCCAGTGCTTTCCTCTCGCTTCTTTTGCTTTCTGCACATTATACATCTCGACAGGCTGACAAACACCCAATTGATTAGTGTACTCATTTGTAAGTATGCATTTAGAAGACTGCATCATTTCCATATTTGATGAAACTAGCACTCTGCTCTTTGATGTTGCTCTGTAATTAAAAGTACTTTCGTAATTGTTTATGTTGGTGTATCAATGTATATATGCCCCATAGGAATTAGCACGTTTTATCAAAATAGGATATGCATGGTTTTGCCTGTATGTTGATCTCGTCATTGTCATGGATTATGAATTGAGTAGATGTCTGTAAATGAGTAGAATTGTTGGCTGTATTTGAGGGTTCATAATTTTGCCAAATACCTTCCTTATAGAGGATGTTTCTGATTAGTTTCCAGATCAAGGAGCTTCTGCTTGCAATTAAGCTAAACCTCAGTGTAGGTGAGTGAAATACCTGAAATAAAGCTCATCCTTAGAGATTTTGTACGTGAATCAAAAAGTTAAATTTCTGTGGACTCTTGTTACTTACTTTCACAATGATAATTTTGATCTAGTGGGATAACTTGCATGAAGTTATCCCTGCTTCCATTGTTAATTTATTTTTGTTTTTGAGGATGAGTGATTTCTACCAATTGCAGGTTCGAACCATCCATGAGTTCATACACGTGCAGGTAAGAAACTGTTTACTCAATTTATCAAATGGATGACAACCACCAATGACTCTGCAGAGAGGACCATTTTGAAGAATACAAAGATGACTCTTCTTGGTTGTGCATAATTCTTTTGTATGGAATACAATATTGCTCAGAATCTTTGATCAACGATATTGTATGTGTCAGATTTGATTTTTTAAATTGGTCAAATTAGAATTACCAAGCTTTCACCATATTGTTACATTATTCTGCGACGAAATTCTTGTTCTTGCTTGTGCCTCAAATCATTTATAGTTGCCGATTAATTCAATTGGTAAAATTTTATAAGAGATTCAAGATTCGAGTGCTGATTTATCTACAAGAATTCTACTAGATATGATCCAACTGCATAATTATCAAAATCCCTTATCGTAGGCGTATTGAAATTCACTTCTACCCAGGAACTATTTACTTCCAAATTTACTAGATCTGATGCAAAATCAAAGACAAATTCTGCAATTGTGCTTGTACACGAGGAAGAACGTGTGAGCTGAGAAAACATGCCCATTTCCACCAATCAAGTCCTATTATTTGACAAAATTTTCTTCCCTAGATCTCAATTTCAAAAAAGGGGCTTTTTGAAATGAATAATAATCCTTGAACTTTAAAATTTACCAGCCAATCAAAAGCTACTTACTTTGAAGTCACTTAGAAACTACTCTGTCCGCATCTATTAAGAACTCTGCTAAAAATTTTCATTTTCTCCATTTCCACAAGCAAGCATGTCAACACTTGATTCACTATTATCATCTTATTTATGCAGCCACATAGGACTGAAGCAGAATATATATGCTTTCATCAAGACCAAGAAGCAAAACTTGGTTGACTCTAACTCCTGTTTCCAAATGAATGCCCAATTGATATTTGTTTCCTATGCTAATACACACAATATTTAACCCTAAAGTCCCTATTCTAACTACCATAAATTATAAAACCAACCGGTTCTTTTTCTTATTTGCTTAGTCAATGGCTCTAGGACTAAGTTATCAACAATATGGGGGCCATCATCAATCCAACTCAACTCTTGAGCCCACCACAAGATATTTCCAACCCAACCAATACCATATCTTCTTGTCCCAAGCAAAATTTTCTTAGCATCCTTGCAATCCTTCCAATAGATGACCAAGTAACGGAGAAAGAGAAAGAATGGTGATATAAAACTAGACACTTGACTTCAGACAAAAGCATGTTTCTATCTTCTAGAAGTATCATACACAGGACCAAGCACAACGACAATGATAGAAACACAATCCAATAGAACATTGAGAAAAAAAATAGAGATCGTTTAGCTAGACCTGCAGATAAATAGTAATGCAGTCTCAAAGATAATTCTCACCCCCTAGAAATAAGATTTTCTGGTCATAAGATCTAAAATGAATCATTTAGCAGAACTCAAAAGTTAATTTAAAGTCAACGATGGTATTCTAAAAGCCATAGGATGGGTCATTTGTTTTTCCATATGGCATGGAAGAAAAGCCGCACAGAACTTCTAAGGACTGTATTACCTTTTGATAGATAGCAGATGCCATACTGCAAAACAACTAAAGATACGAATACTAGGTCATGATATAAACACAATCCAACAGAACATGAAGAAAAATATACATTCACTTCATGCAAAGAGAAACAGTCACGCGATCTTCAAGACAGTTATGATTCCTAGAAATAGCTTTTCAGATAATGAGAACCAAAATAAACCATTTACCAATTTCAATGTTAATTTAAGGTCAATTATGATCTTCTTAAAGCCCCTGAAAAAAAAAGCCACAAATAGGGAAAAAAAATACATGTTAACGTTGTAAACTTTAAAATAAATGATAACAGGGCAATGTATGTTGCCTTCCCAATAAGCGGAGCAAATAATTTGCCCCACTGGTGGACACTTTGCACCAAAGATGAACATGTCATAAATCATTAACAACCCATTACTGCACAGTTGCACACAAAAGCACCTGCACGCTCCTTGACAGCAAGGACATTCCATTCTGGTCCATCACCATTTCCATCAGCTGGATCCCAAGAGTGCAGAACAATAACTTCACCTTCAGATCCTCTATGTCCTCCAATTACCAGTAATCTGTCACCACATGCTTTAAATGCAAGTCCCCATCCATTAAAAGAGTCAGCCCTAACTGGCAATCTCTTCACAACACTCCACGAGTTATTGGTCTTATTATATTTCTTAACTTCATTTGTTGCCTGATCAGCAGAATAAAGCTGATTATCAACAACAGCGACTAGAGGAGGAGAACACATTGCAGGATGAGATTGTGCACCCACATTGGAAGGAGTGTACATGTTCTCTATTCTCCTCCATGTCCTTGTCTCAAGGTTATACTCTTCACCACAAGCTAAAGGTACGGTTGGGCTGGACATGCCTCCAATGACATAAAATTTACCATCCATGAAGAAGCCTGAACACAATTTGCGTGGCAAGTTCATATCTGGCAAAGTTTGCCAAGTACCCAGTTCAGAGTTGTAAAGCTCGGCAGATTTTAGAATATGGCCATTCTTGTCAGTTCCCCCAGCAACAATGGAAATTTCCCCAAGGCTGCTTGAACCAAACAAACAACGAGGCAAGTTCATTTGAGGGCATCTAGACCAGCTATTTGTGATGACACTATACATCCAAATTGCAAAACCTGAAAACTCACGACCAAAAACAAGTAGTTGTGTCCCAACTGCTAGAGACTCCTTGTCCGCAGAAGTAAAACATTCATCACATTCCATCCTAGGTAATTTCATCCATCTCTGTCTTGTGGGATCAAAGGCTTCCCAAGGCATTAAAATACAGGCCAAATAAACCCAGTGTTCAACTACATCAAGCTGCCGTCTCAGCTTATACAAATATCCACTGGCAACCAATGATCTAAATTTCTTATTCAAACAGGATAATGTTGGATAACATGATCTCCTACTCCAGGCCAAGATATCTAGTGCTGTATCGTCATGAAGTCCTGGTAAGAAACTGTCATCTGACACTTGACCATCATGGTTTTCTCCATTTTTGGTCATGAGCCTAGGACATTTGTTCTTCAGTCCCACACAGTCTAAACAATAAATATGCATCTCCTTGTCAAGTATGCCTTCACCAACATCTTTCAAGCTGATATTCCTTGCTAAGAGAGTTTGCAACAAAATATGCCAGTTCTCCTGAATGAACTTTAAGTCTCGGCCTAAGAACATGGAAAGCTGTGCCATGACACGATCTTGCAAACCTAATGTGACAGATGATTCACAATCTTCCCCAACCCTTCTGACCTTAGGCTCTTCAAGGGAGTATCTGAACACCATTTTGAATAAAGGCCAGGACAGGCTCTGTTTGGCAAGAGAAAGAAAAAATGATAAATAAAAATGATCAAAATGTGATATAAAGAAACCACACAAAAAAATACAACAAGCAACTTCAACAATCAAGTGAACCAAATTGACACAACCATCAGGGCAGTTCAAGTTTTCTCTCAAAAAAAAAAAAAAAGCTCCAAAACATAACAAACAAAATAAATAAATCAAATACTGATTCAATAACTAATTAAAAACCCACCTAAAATTACAAAAATATTAAAAGTTTCCCCTCAAATTCATCAAAAAACCTTTCAAAAAAATTTCTCAGAAACCCTCGCAGATGAGGCCATCCACCAAAAATAAACTAGTAGGGGTCTAACTGTACTGCGGGCAAACGTCAAGAGTGGTCATTGTAATTATCCCGTTTAAAAATTGAAAAAAAAAAAAAAAGAAGAAGCAAGGACCACTTATACAGCACACATAATCAAAGAATGGAAGTGATAACAACTTCAGCCAATAAGCAAACGCAAGGACTATCCATAAATTTTACTTTGTATTTCAAGACATTCATCAAAGACCAATAAAATTTACAGTAATTGTTCACAGCAATAATCTTAATTTGTAAAGAATTAGCAGTATTAATTTCAATAAAAGCAAATAATTAATTAATTAATTACTCTACTCAAAAGAGAAATTCTCTTTGTCCATCTCAGTCAGCCAATTGAATTGTTTCATCTAAAATTAAACACAGAAAATAAATAAACCATGCCGTAAATCGTTGAATCAACCGAACAACAAATCAAAATTTTCAAAATTTCAAACGACGGCCTCAGAACACACTACCTCAAAATCAATAAACGCCGTTGATTTCTCAGGTCAAATCATATGACATGCAGCTCGAGAGAGCCTACTCTTCTCAATTCAGATCCATGACATGTAGAGAAAAACTTGGTTCGGGTTTCACCTTTTCTTTTCCTCTCCGAACAACGCAGATACATAAGAGAGAGACGGAGACGATCATTTTTTTATTTTATTTTATTTTATTTTTTAATTCTTATTTCTTTTGTTTTAGGGCATTTTAAAGCCATTGAACTTGATTCTGCAAATTATTTCTTTTACGGAGTAATAACATCTAGATCTCTACATTTTAATTAAATCACAAATTATATGTATATTTTTATTTCCTTTCAAATAGGTCCTCATAGGCAGGATGTGACTGGTGCCTGGTAGTGGTGGGTATTTTATACGAATGAAACTGTAAATATTTCTTTATTTGTAATATTTAAAATATATAAGGACCTTAATGTTATTATCCCATTCATTTATTCTTTTTCTTTGACCAGCGAGTCAGTTTCTTTCATTCCTGTTACGAAGACACGCTCCGCTTAACTGCAAGTTGCGACTGCCGATGGCCTTGCACGTGCCTAAAAATTAGTTTTTTTATATATAAATAAAGCATATATCTAATATAATTAAAAATAATTAATATAAAACAATGCATGATATATTAATTTGTATTAAAATATATATGTTTAAGCATTATTATATTGACATTAATTCATTATCTTTTTTATACATATTAGTAAAAGTATTATTCATTCCTTTAATACAATTATAAAAAAAAAATAGATTGCCATGTAATTCGATATTTTAATACTCTTTAGTCTATTGTAATAATAGTTTTATCTTTATAAATATTAAAATATTTTTTATTAAATACTTATATTTTTATCAAATTTGCTTAAACCTACACCTATTTAATTTTATTTAATACAATTTTTTTAAAAAGAATTGACAAATTCTACCACATTTTATTGCTTTTGATAAAGAAATATTGTCCACATGTTAGTGATATTTTAATACATATTTGATAACATCATTTTGAAGCGTGTTGCAATTAATTTTTCACAATTATGTGGTTGTACTCTTTATCTTTTAAGTAAGATGATTTAGTCGTATGTCTTTGTATAAATATTTAAAAGACGTTACAATGATATTTATCTAATCACTTTATAAAATTATATTTTTATTTTATTCAATACAACTTTTTTTTAAAAAAAAAAAATTCACAAATTCTATTACGTTTTATCACTTTTAAGGAAGAAATATTGTCCACATATAAATGATATTTTCATATATATTTAATAATATTATTTTGAAGAGTGTTGCAATCAAATTTTCACAATTACGTGGTCATACTCTCTATCTTTAAGTGAGAAAATTTTGTCATATATTTTTATGTAAATATTTAAAAAACACTACAATGATTATCATATAATCTCTTTATAAATTTATATTTTGTAAATATCAATAATATTTGACTAATGTATTAATATTTTAAAAAATAAAAGATAAAATTATTTTAAAAATTTTATCTAATTTAGAAATTTAAATTTTAATAGTCATTGAAATAACATTATTTAAAAAAGACAAATTACCATCAATCTCCTATTGCATGTTACTTGTTGAATTTTATAAATTTTATTCTAAATGCCTAAGAATTTCAGTGATTAGCCATGCCCACACAACAACATAATTTTAAAAAATAATATAAAAATTATTTTCAAAATTTTGTGAAAGAGTTATGAATAATAAAGTTATTTATAGTGCCCACTAATTAAAATAAAAATAAAAATTTTATTTAACTAAATCAATTTAATAATATTATGAAAACAAAATAGTAATAATAAATTTTTTGTAATTTAATAAAAATAAATTTTGACATAAATCAAAATTTGGGGGATGGATATGGATTGTTTATTTAAATATATTAATTGTATTTATTTTATTAGAATGCAAATAAAACAATTGTAGTTGTGATTAATAATTAGTTATAAATGTTATAATAATAAAGGAGTGACGTTGACTACCCATGAGTCATAATAACTTAGCGCACAAGATCTCTCAAAAGCCAAGCCTACGCGTTACGTAAAGGTTGAGAATCAAATTCTCTCGAGAAAAATATTTTACATTTTTTTAATTATGATAAATTTATATTTTCACTAATTTTAAAATTTAAGATATTTTATCACATCACAAATATAATAATATAAATATAAAAAATAACTTAAAAAAGACCATATTATCGCTTACTATAGTTAATATAATTGTTATATTTTACATTAAAACTATAATGTTATTAAATTTTTATATTTTTATAAATAATTTTTTTTATATTTTTTAAAAAAATTTTAATTTTTAAATTTTTTACGATTCAAAATTTAGATCAAAATTAAGATAAATCGTCAAAAAAGAAATATTGTAGAGAAAATTTTAAAGATAATAATATTTTTCTTCTAGTATAAAAAATATGATAAAATTATTCAATTAATAAATGAAGAAATATTTATTTATTAGTAGTAAATAAAAAAAATAAAATTAAAATTTTTTATTATATTAATTAATAGAAAAATTTATTTTTAATTAATTTTATTTATTATTAATAAATAAATTTTATATTTTTATTAATTAAATTATTTTTTTATATTATTTAATAATTATCTCACTTAAAATTTTATCAACTCGTTGAACCACTGTCTTGTGTCCACGGAGGTAATAAATAAAGACATTATTTATCCATTTAAGCCCACCGAGTTGAAATGAGGAAAAAGTTTTTACATTATTACGGTCAAAATATAATATTATAGGGATAACGTGACTACTTTGTAGGGGTAAAAGACCC
>CP135554.1:4905740-4923101 GCA_032402905.1 Khaya senegalensis | reverse complement strand
AAATTATTCAATTAATAAATGAAGAAATATTTATTTATTAGTAGTAAATAAAAAAAATAAAATTAAAATTTTTTATTATATTAATTAATAGAAAAATTTATTTTTAATTAATTTTATTTATTATTAATAAATAAATTTTATATTTTTATTAATTAAATTATTTTTTTATATTATTTAATAATTATCTCACTTAAAATTTTATCAACTCGTTGAACCACTGTCTTGTGTCCACGGAGGTAATAAATAAAGACATTATTTATCCATTTAAGCCCACCGAGTTGAAATGAGGAAAAAGTTTTTACATTATTACGGTCAAAATATAATATTATAGGGATAACGTGACTACTTTGTAGGGGTAAAAGACCCATTATTTGTGAAAACATAGGAGATTAGGGACCCGGATGTTATTATCCCTTTTTTTTTGTAATGTTAGAAATTTAGACTCCGGATGAGACACTGTGCCGGTGATGGTACGGAGGGCCAAACCACCCTACTAAGATAGGGGGATGCATTGCACCGCCTGCGCAAGATAGCGAAGAACGTGAGGCAATGTGTAAATTGTCACAAACGTGTAACAACACTTGCCACACTATTGTTGCTCTAACTGCACGTGCGAGTAGGCACGCTCCCTCCTCCCTACTGGCTTATATTCTCCGCAGCTTTTAACAAAAATCAAAATAAAATAAATAAATAAATAATAAAATTAAAATAAAATTGAAAATAAATAGTCAGCCTCTCTAAAAATTAGAACACCTGACACAAAACTGCAGTATAAAAACCCAAATTCGCAAAATTGAAAGTTAAAGAGAGAGAAAGATTTCCCCTAATTCTAGAGAGAAAGGTGTAATCAAGAAACTTTATAATCGAAGGTTTTTTTTTTCTATCAGATCACAGAGAGAGAAGCTGTGGAAACGTATATATTTTTATCTGATATGTTGTTTGTAATTAGGGAGATGGGGTACTTGTATCGAATTGAATCTCTAAGTCCCTGAAACTGGATTAGAGTGGGAATCTAGAGAGAGCGAGAGTTAGGGATTTTTTTGATTGTACGATTAGGGCTGAAATTGGTGAATTAAGGAGTTTGATGTTAGGGTTTGCTAGCGATCGACTGGGAGCGAAGCGGAAGGAAAGGAGAGTGGAAGAGCTGTATAATGCAACGGAGATAATTGAAGAAGCAGAGGCAAGGATGTTGTTTTTAATCAGGGTTTTGTTTATTAGATATATATACTAATTTAATTATCTGTTCCTGTGTTAATTGGTTTTTTAAGAGTTCTGATTTTTTATTAAGTTTATTGTTGAATTGGTGGAAGTTAAGTCGATGGGTTGGTATTGAGCTCTATTTGGTTGGATAGTTTGGTATTTTATTCATAAAAGGGTAGGTTTTGATTGTTTGTCAGGAATTAGGGTTTCTGGGAATTGCTGAAATGTTTCTACATTTTGTTTCTCGCTTTTGATGGGCCTTGGTGATGTTTGTTTCTGTACACTTAGTGATGGAGTTGCCACAGTGATATAACATACTTGTTATGTATTCCACATATCAGTTTCTCAGTAGTAGTATTCGAGATAGTATGTATTGATTAATTTTGTTGTGATTATTAGATCACGCCTGTATTGAGAGGCAATTGTGGCATGCGAGGACCAGTAGAGGAAGCAGATCTTGATATCCCGAAGAATATGGTGAGATAAAGGGGTAATTTACAGTTCATGTTCTTATCTTTGAACTTCCCCTTTTATTTTCACTCATGTTTGTCTTTCTTGATATTTTTGGAAGAATATGGTGAGATAATGGGGTAATTTACAGTTCGGGTTCTTATCTTTGAACTCCCCCTTTTATTTTCTCTCAAGTTTGTCAATATTTTTAATGACAAGAAATTAATAACGAGTATATGCATTATATGTACATGTTTATAGGACATCTGATGAAATTATTATGTTTGGGCTTTTACCTACTAGTTTAAGTTTTTGGGTCAAGGTAATTTAATAGATTCTATGTACAAGAACGCATGGACACCGATGAACAATTTAGAAGCATACTGAAGTAGATACTTTTTGGCTTTTTGATGGTATACAGTATGTATATTTATATGTATTGGCTACAGTACAACCCCTGTACTGTACTATCCCCAACTTTTTCGTTGTATTTCCAAGTTTTCTGTTACATTTTCAAAGTTTATTAAATGTAAGCCTTAAGTTGTGAAATTTAACAAAGAATTTAGGAAGTTGTACAGTATAGCTGATTGTACTGTAGCCCTGCCTATATATATATATGTACACCCTGCAGAAAATGAATATTGCTATGTGTAAATGATAAGGTTGGGTTAAATCAGTTGTAATGCAATATTTTGTTTGGTTGGTTTGCAGAAGGAGTCTCATGTTAAATGATACTAAAATTAGGAAAAAAAAGGCCTTTTTTGTGAGATGTTACTGTAGCATCTCAGAATGAAGATATAGTTGAAATGTTGTGACTAGCATGGTCCATAAACTTGGGGATTTTTTGCTTAGTTTCTAGCATGTTAGATAGGCCATTGAGCATATCATTCATGCTGTAAGAAGTTAAGTGGCAGTTGAAATTGAGGACCTAGTAGTAATTCGATGGTAACTTTGTTATGCCTCTCAAAGGTGATTGGGTGGAAGATATTTCAGTGTGAACTAAGATCATTTCCAAGACAAATGAGTGGTTTGATTTTTAAACAACAAAGTGACACGAAGATTTTTAATATCCTTGTGTGAATGTTTGCTTCAGGATCTGGCATAGTTTAAACACTTAATTGTTTGAATGGCAAATTAACTTTTGATTGTCTTCTTGAATGCATTGTAACTTGGATACTTCTGTTAACTTGTTCATTACTTAAAATCATTTTTAAAGTTGCCTTTCTTGGCATGGAAGTGTTGCTAACTCAGGATTGACCCACAAGTTTCATTGGGGTTTCAAGAAATAAGTAATGTGCTATTTGGACGGTGTGGCAATTTCATTTTTATGGCTGTTCTTTGCTTAAAAATTAACATTTTCTTTATTTTTAGTAGGTTACACCTCAGGGTGAGAGAAGATTTGGTGAGCATTCCATGAGTCGACAAAATCGTATGAGAGCAGAATCTGGGACTTGTAACGTGTGTTCCGCTCCTTGTTCATCTTGTATGCATCTTAACCTAGCTCTCATGGGATCAAAGACTGATGAAGTTTCTGATGACACCTGTCATGAAACTACTGGTAGTCAGCACTCCATCAACGGTGTTGATGTTCTACATTCATGTCAAGGTAGACCATGTGACAGCCTTCAACACACAGCCAGTGAAGCAAGTAACCTCCTCAGTGTCAATTCAAGTCATGATTCTTTTTCTGTTAATGCTGAAAGTAAAGCAACTGTAAGGTCTTCTGATGTATCTGACGCTTCAGAAGATTATGAAATGCATCCAAAATTATCCTCCAGTGGACTTGGTGCAGAGGATCAACTATCTCTGAAACCAGAGAGTGCTTTGGACCAGAGAATCTCCTCCAATAAGTATGACGATCCAAAAGGCGTAGAAGGACATGATGACAATTTATCATGTGTCTGTAGAGATAATGATGCAAATGCAGTTGTTAGTGATCATGACAGAAGTGTAGATGTTAAGAACTTATCTCGTAGTTCAGCTTCAGTTTGTAGTTTAGGTCCAGAAGGCTTGGAGAAGACACCATCTTCCCTGAAATTAGAGTTGCCAGAGATTCCTTCGTTAAAAAAGGTTGATGCAATTGGTAGTTCCCCAATGGTGGGAAGTCCAGTCTCTCATTCTCGAGGTGATAAATGTCATATTAAAGGCAATTCTGAGGCCTTGACAAAAGTCTATCTGAAATCAGAAACAGAGACCGACAAGGATAGTGGGGAGCCACCTGATAAAGCTTTTAAATGTTCAGTCCAAGATAAACAAGATTTGAAGTCCACTCAGTTGGCTGAGTTACCTGATGTGCTGCCTTTACAAGTTGCTTCCAGTGATGAAACTGACGAGTCAGAGATTATGGAACATGATGTAAGTAACTTTTTTAAGATTATTGTTTCATTGTTTTAAGATTATTTTTAGGTAAGTAGCTTACGATAAACAGTTAGTTCAAGATTCTCTTATCTTTTCCTTTAGAACTTATATTTGTTTACATAGTGTTTCCTGGTTGCCTTCAAATGTCTCTTGGTCTAGTTTAATGCTGGGATTCACAGCCTAGATTTCTTGGCATTTTTTCGGCTAAGAGGGCAATAGTTGAGAGAGATGATACGACTACTCCCATATCTTTCCCTCTGTTTTAGCTCTATTCTGTTAACCATTTTTCAGTCTCTTGGATCTTTCCTTTTTTCTTTATACTTCTTTTAGTAATCTCAGTTTCTGATCCGGAAAGTGAAAATTCTTGCTGAGTGCTTTTTTATGGAGACAGGTAAAAGTATGTGATATATGTGGGGATGCAGGGCGGGAGGATTTGCTCGCTATTTGTAGCAGGTGTACTGATGGTGCAGAGCACACGTAAGAATATACCATTTCTTATCCCTTTTTAATTGGGAATGTTTTATATTTTGTGATAATTTGTGTTTGTATTGAGTTCAAGTATTAATGTTGTTATTGATATTCATCACAGCTATTGCATGCGAGAAATGCTTCAAAAAATTCCTGAAGGTGACTGGCTGTGTGAAGAGTGCAAGTTTGCTGAGGAAACTGAAAAGCAGAAACAGGGTAAGTACAGTTGAAATAACATCTGGGTTTGAAGAAACATCTTGTTCTGAGCATGAGTAACTGATCATTTTGTAGAATTGTATTTCAAAGGTGTAGATTTGGAGGGTAAAAGAACAAACAAAGTAAGTACAAGCACACAAAGCACAGGTAAGAGGCATGCAGAAAATCCAGAGGCTGCGCCAGCAGCAAAAAGGCAGGCTCTTGAAACAAGCCTTGGATCATCAAAATCATTGAGCCCGAGCAGAATGGCCACTTTATCACGTGATAGTTCATTCAAGAGCTTAGACAAGGGCAAAGTAAGGCCAGCATCTTTTGTCAATCATTCCAGCAATGATGTTACTGAAACTGCACGTTCTCCTCCTGGTCTAGTGCCTCAAACACCCAAAGGTATATAACGTTTCTATTGGCTAAAATCTCCATTTCTTCTTTCCTTATTTTTTTTTCCCCTTTTTTTTCCTTGCAAAGCCAAAAATGCTCTGATGTGATCCATTGGGTGTTATTTGAGTAATCAAACATTGTCTCTCTCTGTTCAGGTCATTTGTTGAAATCCAGTTCGTTCAACACCTTGAATTCTAAAGCAAAAGTGAAAATGGTTGATGAAGTTGTCCCTCAAAAGCAGAAAGGGACCAGAGAACAAGGATCCCTTGATATAAAGGAGGGGCTTACCAGAGTGATGGGCAAATCTATGTCATTCAAATCTACAAATTCTGGTCGTCTAAGTGCTGTTGAATCAAAATTTAGAATGCTATCACCTAGGCCTTTTCATGTTCATGATCTAAAAGGATTAAAACCAGTGAAAGAGCGAAATGCATTTGAAAGGAAAAAATTAACTAGGTTGGATCGACCTCTCCCTGGTTCACCGGTGGCAACTGCTGCTGTATCAATGCCTAAAGTTGATCAGAAGCTCACACCTCGTGGTGAAGCTAAGTCTCTTTCATCTGCAAGCAACATCCGAGAGTCAAAGGTCGTAAAAGCTGAAGGAAGAGGAAGTGCATTATCAAAATCAAATAGCAATCTAGCTCGTAAAGGCTTAGAAGCTCCAGTTACTCCAGGTATGCCCCTATTTCTCAACAGAGTATGCATTAATTCTATATTGCTTTCATGCTCTCTGATTCCACCTTTGTTTTACTAAATGTTAGGTCATTTTTCTTACTTGTTGGGGTTGAGTAAATGATAATATTTTGCTGTTTGAACAATGCAGTTGGAGCTTTGTCTACTACCGGCATGTGCATTTCTGTTGAACAGAAACCGAATCCAGTTATCACAAAAGATGAACCTTCATCCAGTTCTTCGTGGACCGCTGAGAAGCCATCTACTAATGTTAATGAAATTCAGGTAGATGGTTTACCTCGATCTGTGGAATCAACAAATCAAGTTGAAAAAACCAGTTCAAGTCGCCCAAAGCCTACTACTACAGGTTCAAAAGGTGTTTTATGTCAGAAATGTAAAGAAATTGGTCATGATGAGGAAAGTTGCCCCCTTGGCAGTCCGCAGGTTTCTGGTGTTGATGCATCTGCTGGAAGGAATTCTAGAGAGGACGTGATCAAAGGCAATAAATTGAAAGCTGCAATTGAGGCAGCAATGCATAAGTTGCCTGTAACATATGGGAGGAATAGAGTGAATGATCAATCGGATGGGTTCTGCCTGACGAATATGGACTTGAATTGCGATAGAGTTCCTCAAGATCAATTATCGGTCTCTAATAAGATGAAAGGAACTCATGAAACGCAAACAAATAAACAAACTACTACAAGTCTGAAGCCGATTTCTGCCCATTCTGCTGATGTGGTTTTTCCTGTGAGAGCAGGGGATTCAATTTCTATAGTTCCTTCTCTTGAAAAGGCTGCCATGACAGACAGGCCTGCTCATGCTTTGGCAGGAACATCTGCCTTTTTTAAGAGTTTGGCAATCCCAGAGCATGAATGCATCTGGCAGTAGGATTCTTTTCTCGTCTGTGAATTATTAGTATTTTCTTTCTTAGGACACATCAATTTTTTTTCCCTCCCTTTTGTTTTCATTAGTTTCATTGGTGATTGTGTCCTGCATCTGGAAATTTCCTCAAGTTTAGCTTCTGTGTCTTACATGCAGGGGTGGTTTCGAGGTGCATAGGGGGCCAAAACTTCCAGACTTATGCAGTGGAGTTCAAGCGCATCTATCTTCTTGTGCATCACCTAAAGTTCTTGAAATGGTGAACAAGTTTCCCCAGAGAATTCAGTTAAATGAATTACCTCGCCTAAGCACATGGCCAACAATGTTTCACGAAAGTGGTGCTAAAGAAGATAATATTGCTCTTTACTTCTTTGCCAAAGATCATGAGAGGTAAATACATGCACACTTCTTTTCAAATTGTTAACGTCTTTGCAATGCTACACTTCTACTGCTTTCTAATTGAATATTCTTCCTTTATACTACAGTTATGAGAGAAGCTACAAGTGTCTTGTGGATAGCATGATTAAAAATGATTTAGCACTGAAGGGATACCTAGATGGTGTTGAGCTCCTAATTTTTCCATCCAACCAGCTTCCTGAGAACTGTCAGCGTAAGCTTTATTCTTAAAATTCTATCTTAAAAGTAATAAATGTATGCCTTTCATAAATTTTGACAGCATATTTTGCCTTTACACCTTGAATGCTATCCTAGGATGAGGTCCAACTGTGGCAATGCTAATCTTGTGGAGCTAGCTTTGTAAAATATATCTATCTGAAACATCAATATTGCTTGTTTATCAGATAATCAACTGCTTTGGTTTTGTTACATGCATCATGTGTAATATAAATTTTGAAGTTGTGTACCTCATCTTGTAGTGAAGATTATGGACAATGTTTCAGAGTAGAATTTAAAACATGATTATGGGGGATTTATGAAAAATTTGTGTGTATTATTGCTATGCATGGAGTGTGAGAGCATGCTTAAGCTGAAATGAAACCTTCCCCCTTTCTGTTTATGTAACTAGTTTGGTGATAATGTCTCTTCATGCTCACATTTTCTTTTATTTCACTTAGAATTGTTGAAACAATACTCAAAATTGTGCATTACTTTCTGCTACGATTACATTTCAACTGTATGAGAAGTGAGATTTCTGGCCAACTTAAATACTGTAATTTTTGTTTTAATTTATCCTAATTCCTAAAATTTCATCATCTGTTATTGGCAGGTTGGAATATGCTATTTTTCTTGTGGGGTGTTTTCAGGGTAAGGAAAGTGAGTTGTTCAACATCCTCAAAGAATTTATGTATTGCCGGTTCGAATATGGTGCCCCTTGACAGAGTCATTTCCACTGATAACATGTCTTTGTCTCAGAACATATGTTTACCCAAGCAGACAGATAAAGATTCAGCTGCCTGTGATAGTTCTCAGATCATAGCCTCAGGATCCTATGGTCCTGACAAGATCTCTATTGCAATAAATGGGAATTGTGATGACAAGGTATCCTCTGTACAGCAAACATCAACGTGGTCTCAACCTAGCTCTGAGCAACAGGATGGCAGACTTGACTCCAAATTTGTATCAAAGGCCACAACAAGTGTTTTGCCATTGTCTACAGAAATGAGATGTGCCAGTCCTTCCCAGGTAATGCTAACTTCCTTTGCATGCTCTTTTGAGCTCTTTTTGTTTGTATATTTCCTGTTTGATGCCTGATTTGATCTTGTGGGGTTTTTATTTTTTATTTTTCAGAGCCTCCAGCCTTTTGTTTATCTCTCTTTTTCTGTGTAGACATCTTCTCCCGTAAGATATACATAATTTTTTCTTTCCAAATTTAAATTTTTTACTCAGTTTCTAATCCAAATAAATTATAAAGAAGAAAGGAAGAAAGAGAAAGAAAGAAAGAAAGAAAACTGAACCTTTGGCATCTATGTGTATTTGTTGTTTTGGCTAATTGCTTGGTTGTCGATTGTGTTCTTATACTGAGAGGAATTATCTGACATACATAGTTTACACGAAGACTAAAGAGATTAAATTTTAAGTTTTGTACATTTTCTACTCTGCACGGCTTAGTAAATTAATTTAATCTTCTAACTACTTGGTGCCTTTATTTAGTATTTGGTAGCTAGCCCATGTAGTTTGTGAATAGTGGTGGCAAAATGGGTATTTTATGATATCAAAGGATGGGCTATCAGGATTGAGCTATGGATTTGAGTTTGGCCTTGCATATATATATATATATATAATATGTATGCATATATTTGTGGTATACTAAATGGATATAGTAAAATAACAATTCTTATCTTTTGTGGGAATAAAGGATTAAACATTTTATTTATGTAATGAGATTTACAAAAGTTTGTAGCTAGGGTGGTCAGCTGGCAGACAAGTAAAGATTCTGGCTGGTGGCTGTCCTCAATTGAGTCATTTGTAGTGGTTACATGCTTTGTGGGATTTTTGGTAACCCAAAATATGGGTTGGGCATCCTAGTACGTCTCAGTGTGTGGGAGGATAAATGTGTTTGCTGTCATTTTTTCAAGTCACTGGATTTTTAATTCATTGATGTGATGCAATAAGTTCCTTTTTGTTTCTCGTTATGATTAAAATGATAAATAACTTACTTAACTCAGTGGTTAGAGTATTGCTTTCATTCAGGGGGGAGTCATTCATTCAAATCTCATAATAGGTAGAACTGATTAGATACCGTGATCAATAATTTCTAATGTCCTATAATAGGTAGAACTGATTAGATGCTGTGATCAATAGTTTCTAATAAGTTTCTCTACTCTCCTTCATTTATTCATTTCGTTTCTAATAAGTTTCTCTACTCTTCTTCAGTTATTAATTTTGTACCTTTTGTCCTATTCGTTTTGATTTTTGAATTTAAACTATGTTTTATTCTCTGTTCACTTTTTTCTGTTGGATTCTTTGTTGAGTATTCATTCACCTTAATTCTGACCTTGTTTAAAACTTCTTCTTTTTCATTTTTAAGTGGCAAGTTCACCTGTCCCTATGATGCATATTGATATTCACCTGTTACTTTACAGGAGGAACGTAATCTTTTAAAGTGCGGACTGGACACAGAGTTCAAACCCTCGCTTCAAAAAATTAGAACCATTGTTGGTTCTAGCAAAATTGGGATGACAGAGATGAATGGAGGTGCTTCACCTGGAGAAGATAGTTCATCTTTGAAAGACGTCAAACCCTCCCTTCAAACAATTAGAACCATTGTCGGTCCTAGCAAAGATGGGTTGACAGAATTGAATGGAGGTGCTTCACCTGGAGAAGATAGTTCATCATTGAAAGACGTCAAACCCTCCCTTCAAACAATTAGAACCATCGTTGGTTCTAGCAAAGATGGGATGAGAGTGATGAATGAAGGTGCTTCACTTGGAGAAGATAGTTCATCAGTGAAGAATCTCCTTGTTGGAAATGAAGGCGTTGGTGACGTGGCGAGTGTTACTACTGAAAAAGTGTCACATATACTTGGAAGTGGCAGAGAGGAAATTAACCTTGAAAGGGACTTGAATGAAGAATGTTTTATGGACACAGAAACTGCCTTGGAGAGAAACCTGAACCTGAACCTAAACCATCAGCAGTCCAATCACCAGAATTGTCAGCAGTTGGATCTTAGAGAGATGGCGGCAGAAATTTCTTGTGACACTATTCGAAAGATGCTGTGGAATGAGACGTTTGTAGATGGAGAAAGAAGTAGTAAGAGGCTGCGGACTGGTTTTGCTGGGGCATATGACTCTAGCAGTTCTGGAGATAGAGATTGTTATGGGGATGGTTTTTCATCACGAATTGATGATTTGGGTTCCAGTTCTTCAGTTGAGAAGAGGTGCGATGAACTTTCTGGCAAAAAAGTTATGCCTAAGGAATTTGGATCTACTGAGAGGTACTTCTTTCCTGTGGATTCACAGCGTGTAAAAGATTTTCGATTGGCAGCCAACTCCATGCCATGGAAAGAGCTCTCATCATCAAAGGATGAAGATCAGCTTGTTGATGTGGTGCCAAATCTCGAGCTTGCTTTAGGGGCCAAAACAAAACGGCCAAATAAGGGAATGCTGCCTTTCTTTGTTGGACCGGTAGACAAAACTAATAACCAGGAGAAGCTTCCAGATAAGGAAGTGGAGGAGGATGCCTCCGCATCCCTTTCCCTTTCCCTCTCGTTTCCGTTCCCGGATAAGGAACAAACCAGTGTTAAATCTGCTTCAAAAACAGAGCAGCTACTGCCGGAAAGGCACCATGTGAATACTAAGCTGCTTCTCTTTGGGGGCTTCTCGGATAAATAGAGACCATTTACCAACAGGGAAAGTGTGACAGTTTGTACATTATTGTGTTCTGCCCCATATGGACGTGAATGTATACCAACAAGATCAATGTTCATGTACGATGATCTTCCATGGGCATTTTTCTTATAGGAGTTCTACTTTCCATCTGTTCATAACCCACACAGGGGACATGCCAATAATTTTTCTTTCTCTTTTGCATTTAGAATTTTCTGGTTTTTGAGTGCATAGGTACACGGCTGATTGTATATAAAGAGAATGAAAGCCGACACAATTTTAAATGCCGCAAGAAATTTCCAGACCAACGTGGTGGTGCTGTTGAAGAATTGTTATTTTTTTTTTGTTTTTTGGGTCGTTTCTTTTCATTCGACTTGTATTGTTGTGGTCTCTGATGTTTCTTATTGCTGTTGGCGTGCAAGTGCAAAAACAGACATATCAGACTGAAGCAACAGGTGATTAAATTCAGTCACTCCCCTTCCTTGGAACGAGTCAGTCTTAATTCCCCCATTCACAAACAAGCCTCGGTATTCTGGCTCTTACCAGGCGGCGAGAGCCATCGCAAGGAAGGAGGAGCGCCTTCTTAACCTCCGCGGAAACAAACCAAATTTGGGTTGGTATGTGATGTTTGTGGTAAACTATGGAAGCAGATTAAACCACCGTTCTATTTATTTTTTATAACTTGGATGCTTTCAAATCTTGTAATTGAAATATACGGACAGCTACGCCTTATCGTATGTTCTTTTCTTTACGTACATATAAAATTTTATATTAATATTTATAATTTATTTTTGATAAATAAATAAAGCAAGAACCTCAACAATAAATATAAACGTTTATATTGAAATAAATTTTACTAATAATGAAGGCTGTTAATTTTTTTCATTTCCAATAATACCCTTGCCGGTTATAATACAACCAACGACAATGTGTATGCATTTTCGGAAACCAAATACCGAGTCATGATTATCCGTAATACAATTTCAATTATATATTTTCCCCATATTTCCTGGCATTCTCGCACTCCCTCTCTCTAAAACTACCTTAAGTTTCTGTCTCTAGATCTCTCTTCCATGGCGTCCTGTTTCGCTCCTGTATCAATCTCAGGTATCTAGGGTTTGTTCTTTCTTCAATTTAATTATTAGCAACTACTATATTGAGTTTTGTTTATTTTTTACGTTTAAAATGAATTATCTCCTGATATTTTTGAGATAATTTTTGTGATTTCTCGCATAAGAATCAGATATGAGTAAATTATGACATCAGCAATGCGCTGGTTTTTACTGTAGGTGATTTCGGTGAATTGTTTCTTGTTATTGGTTCCAATCGTAGTGTCTAGTTTCATGCTCATCTGAATTTACTGAAGTTTATCGAAGTGATTTTAGTTGTGTAAATTTTGGATAAGATTACGTCTGGAATTTTTTGTTTGTCTGTGCAGCAAGAATGGCCGAAGTTTCTATAATCTAATTTAAGTTTGAATTCCTGGTGGAGATATCTATGTTGGAAAGAATAACTTGTTGCTCTGTCTTTAATACTGTTATCTGGAAACCATCATGATTTAATCTGATAATTGCTTTCATTGCGGGGAAGGCGGATCGCATCTCAAGGCATGTGAGTTGTCCTCGGCAAAGTCTGTTGTGTTTGGGAAAACACCGAAACTGATTATTCAGAAGAAAGTAAACCAAGTGGCAACCAACCACAAATTTTCAGTTCGTGCAGAGTACCGGTATCTTCTTCTAGACTCCATTTTTTGTTAAACATTTTAAATAAAGCATTAGAATTATCATATTTACAAGGAAAATATATGTTGAAACTTCCAAGAAGTTTAGGTTTTTGTGTATGTGGGTTTCTGTTCTTGCTTAGCCAAGATATTAGGGTTTGAGGGGGCCCCAGCTTCAAAAGTTACTTGCATTATGTTTTCATCTGTCCTTATATTTTGTTGCTATATGTGATATATGCAGTGAAGGCAGTCAGGGGGGAGGTGGTGATTTTATTGCTGGTTTTCTTCTAGGAGGTGCTGTGTTTGGAACTTTAGCTTATATCTTTGCTCCTCAGGTGATTGGATTTCTATCTTTAACTTTAGTGTAATTTTCTGCAACTTGTATGTGAGCAAATCTAAGAACAACCAAAAGATTGACTGTCCACTCACTATTGACTGTCCATTTGCTTACTAGGAGGCAAAATTTGTGTCTTTTCTCCTGAATTGCATGGACTGGTATGCATAGCATGTCCAAGTTGCTACATGATTTCTGCCCAAATTAACTTCTTCACTTGACAAACAAGTATTTTCAGCTCAAAGTCTGAGGAATCATAATGTTAAAGTAATATTGCTAGCTGCATATGCATAGTGTCAGAAAAACAAGTACATAACTATGACTTGCCATCTATTGTGAACAAGAGATTACTGTCCTTTGAAAGGTTAATGGAAACTAGCGTGCATGATTAATTTGCCTTAATTGTCATCCCCTGGTAACCACTCTCTCCATTATGAGAACCTTATATCATTGCATCATAGCATATTTTATCTTCTGCTCTTCCCTTTTAATGAATAAGGATATGGGGAACTAAACTCTGAGCTGAAGTTAAATTAGGCATGGCATTAGATGGGCAGTTGTATTGCATTGTGAATGAATTAGAAATGGGGATTGAGATGTAAAATTTAAAAATTTTAAAAATTTGCCCCTGATCTGTGCAGTTAATGCACTAAATAGATATTGTAAACTTTCTGTTGTCATATTGCATTATTACCCCAGATTATCAAACCATGAAGATACTTTTTTTCTTTTAAAATTCAGCTTTTAGATATTTTTGATACTTCTTAGTTCACAATCAATTTGAAACAGTTGGCAACTGCATTTTTTTTTTCAATTAATTGCTGTTAAATTTTAAATAATAATGTTGAAAATCTTTCCTATTAAGTTAAACTCTTGGGATTGGTAGTTTCTCAATGAGGTATTAGAATAGTGTGCTGGTTCGTGTGTGTTTGGATATGTGTAACGAATCTGTTAATTAAAACACTGTCTTGCAAGTAAGGGAGTTAGAGTTTAACCACCATTGTTGAGCCTTTTCCTGTAACTTTAAGCATTTGGGATTAATGGTTTCTCAGCAATTATCAGCAGCTAATTTTGTTATGGGTGGCTTAAATGTTTCGTGAATTTTAGTAGGTTTTACAATTTCATGGTGACTGATTATTGTAATAAAATCTCAAGCATAATCCATTATGTTACTCGTTAGAGTAACAAGAACATTTTCTATTTTTTCCCCTTAAGTTTCTTCTTTAAATTTTGTTGGTGTGTCAAAGTTCAGGCATGTTCCCTGGATTGTTCTTGTTTTGTGTTTATCAGATCCGAAGATCCCTGCTAAATGAAGATGAATATGGTTTCAGGAGGGCTAAGCGACCAATATATTATGACGAAGGTTTAGAGGTAACAATTGCTCAATATGATACTGTGTGCATGTCACAGTTTTGTTCATTTCTTTTTTTCTTTTTTATTTTTTGGCTCAAACTTCGAGTTGCATTTGCTTTCTTCTGAAGCAGAAAACCAGGCAGACCTTGAATGCTAAAATAAGCCAACTTAATTCTGCCATTGACAATGTATCTTCACGTTTGAGAGGTGGCAACAGCTCACCCAATGTACCGCTGGAAACTGACCCTGAAGTAGAAGCTACCATGTGAGACTTGTTTCTGAGCTCCAAAGATACCAGTTGTACTTGGGTAACAATTTCTAAATTACCTCCTACCACATAATGCTTGAAAATTGCATGTAGAAATGTGTTCATGATGCTATAATTGATTTGAGGTTGTTTTTTGATGTTTACATGTCAAAAAAGTATAATATTTAACTTAGTTCAAGCCTCAACAACTCTGTTTTCTTCCTACAACTGAAAAGAGTTTTTGGATTGGTGATGAGATTATGAACTTTTAACCATTCTAAGAGATCTAATTAAATGTATTGAGGAATCTCTGTTTCTTGCTCTGCCAAGATTCAACAACTGATTCCTCAATGATTTTATTTTTCCAAAATAAAATGTTATGCAAACAGATATACATAAAGAAAATAATAGTGCCAAACATTTTAATACATTAAAGAAAGAGGGGCTTCTGCTGCTGTCTTTGAGTTTTATTTAGTAATACATGCCATATTTTGTTGCCCAGATCAATCTAAATCAAGTGAAATCTTGATTAGAATCTTGACACAATCAGGTTGCTTCAACAGTTCAGTTATCTTGTTTATCTCTTCCATTGTAATTTCATGAGTCAAAAATTCATCCAGCTTAAATTCCTTTATAAATTCACAATAGTGCCACAAGAATTTTCTTTTCTTCACTTAGCAACAAAAACTAATACAGTAATATGAAGTCATATTAAGTTTTAGTTGGTTCAATTTGTAGTGGTATCATAAATTTGAGATTCGAATTTTGCTCTAATATTTATGTATGGAATTTCTTTCAAACAAGTAACAGTGTTAATAGTATTTTTGATAATAAAGTATTTGCACATTGGAGTAAATGTACCTTATTTTTGCATTTATCAATTAAAATGGGAAGATCGGATTTGGTTCTGAGCCCTCCAGCAAGGGTACCCTTGAAAGTCCTTCCCCCAAGGATGGACATTACATTGACTTGCACGTTTTCCTGATGTCCTACACTAATTACCATTGTTTTTCCTTTTTCCTGTCCGATCAACAAACTGTTAATTATCTATCTCAACTTGAGAGAATTACTGCAATAGCATAGTGAAGTAGTAGGAGAGTATTTTTCATACTACAGAATGATGCCGTCATGTGACACTGTTTAGTTAATTTACAGTTTTGACTATATTCACGTAAATTCTATTCATGTTATGGTAAGTAATACCAAAATGGGTAAGACTACGGTACATTAACAGTGCAGTACAAGAAGAAAATTTATGATGAGTTACATTGTGAGCATACCAGCTTTGTAGCTTTTAACTGCTTGAGAAACCAAAGATGTAGCACCAGAGCACTCAAAGCTATAATCCACACCAATTTCATTATCTGCCATCTCCTTGATCAATTCTGAAATAGATTTGTTTGATTCATCGGGATTTATAAAATCTGTCATTCCAACTGCCTCTCCCTTGTGTTTCTTCCATGGATTTTTGTCTATCCCTATTATTTTAGCTGCCCCTCTCATTTTAGCTCCATTTACGGCCTGCATATAATATTGTTTATTTATAAAGAAATAAATGCCAACGTATGCAGGAGCGGAGAACCTTGTCGTATTTATTCATACCCGTAATCCAACAGCACCAAGACCCAGAACAGCAACAGTTGATCCACTTTCAACATTGAAATTCTTCCAGGCCGCACCAAACCCAGTTGAGAGAAACCACAGGAAAGAAAACTAGCATGCGAAAGGGGTACGTTTTCATCAATTTTCACAACACAGAGAACAGCCACAAGCAATCAATATCTATCGATTTGTTTCAAAATGAAAATACCCAATTGATGATCAAGATATATTCATTCATAAACCCTCAATAAATAAATAATTACCGATGGAAATCCATGAATTAATAAGATATCAGTATGACAAACACTAGCATATAGATTCTTGATCCGAACTTCAGCTGGTTTTGGAGCTTCTACTTGTATTTCTTCCACCTTCAATCCCTCTTTTTCTCCCCAACATACCACCACTACCACATGATATGTCAAAAAATGATTTCATTTAATTAGTATGAACAATTAATGCTACATTAAAATTTAATTAGATTTCCAATTTGTATATACAAGGGCATACCTTTGCAAGTAATGACTTGTGATGTGCTGCTCTTGGACATTGCTGATCCTTGTATATGCAGTAATTACCAACTAATTTCAAAGCAGCTGCAATTTCCTGGAAAACAATTCGACCCACAAATCCTACTTCCGAGGTTGGATAAAAGATGGAGATGATAGTTGATTGTTTTTGCATTTGAAGCAAAAATCGACTAAAGAATTGGTAAAGATCCATACAAGAGAAGAGAGGAAGACAAAGAGCAGAGGTTATATTGTTGTATTGTTATGAGTTAGGTGGCACCTTATAAAACAATTAACAATGGGAAATTTTTTTAAACGACCAGTTTTGCAACCTCTTAATAAAAATGATCAGGTTAATTTTTTTTAATTAAACTAATCAAATAACTATTTTTAGAATTATTTATTAATTCTAAAAATTTGAGAGGTCATTTAAAATTAAAAAAGGAAAAATTTGTTTAACTTTTTGCAGAGAGGACAATTTTATCTGCATTCAATTTTGTTGATCTGTTTGGTAAAAATATCATCTTAGCATTTTCCTGGGCATTTTAAATAATTTTTCTTCAACAAATACCTTTCTAATGATTGATTTGATCTAAAATTTAAATTCTTTTTTAGTCTTTTTTTTCTTTTTAATTTAACAAAATAATAATATATAACATACTTAATAATAAATAATTTAAATTATATTTTAA
>CP135554.1:4812192-4900944 GCA_032402905.1 Khaya senegalensis | reverse complement strand
CAAAGCTGTAGAATTTTCAATGGGCAGACTTGACTCTCTAGGAAAAAGAACAGTGTATTCCACAGGTCCCACCGAAAACATAAATTAATATGTGATAAATATATTTTTGTTTTGTTTTGTGCTAATGGATTTTAGAGAACCACTTAGATGAGATTGGATGATGCTAACACTTTTAATATTCTTAACATAATAAAATATTTAATTAATAAAATAAAAAATATATTTATTAATTATAAATAAAAAAATTAATATAAAATTTTATAAATTTTTTTCATCATATTAATTAAATAATATAACTCTGTATTAATTTTTTTCACTCATTATTAATAAATATATTTCTCTCATCTTATTAATTAAATAATTTTATTACGTCAATAATGTTAATATAATAAAATTGTTCTAACTTAAGACTCCCTTTTATTAAAATACGTGATGATTAAGTTATATTTTATTGAATTAATGATTAATTTTTGTCTCACAATGTCTTAAATTTCCTGCTTTTGTTACCTAAAAGTTATTTTACCACTTGCTAGGTGGAATATTATTAGAAACTTGTTAATTTGATTCAATGATTGAAAAATTGTTTTATTATTAAATATTTATTATATTATTATACTTATAAAATTAGAATCTAAAATTTATATTATATTTATATTTTAAATAATATTAATCAATAATTATCATGTGTTAAGTAGTTATGAATTCGTGAATATGACAATTATATAACATCAATGATCTGTCAAGTGCTAATGTTATTTTGATTTGAATTTTATAATCTTTGTATTATTTTAAATATTAAAAATGTGCAAGAATAAAAAAAGTAACACAATTATTTTGTGAACAAAAAATTATATATGATTGATATATAATCAATGACAAGGGCTAAGATAAAATAATATAAATAGCAATATAATCAAATTAATTTTCTTATAATATACATATAAGTTAAAAGTTTATATAAAAAATAATAAAATAATTGTGACATAACACGTGGTAATCATGTATTTTGTAAATTTTTTTTCAAAGTTTAACTACTCTTTTATTCAACTTTAATGATGTGATCTCTATTAAGAAATATTTGGATATATCATGTGATAATCACATATTTTGTTTGTAATAAAAAAAATTAGGAAAATCTTATGGTGGATATCACATCATTAAAATTGAATAAATAAGAAGTTCAAAAAAAATAATAACATCAAATGTCCTTTCTCAAAATTACAAAATTTTAAAAATTCCTATAAATTTATTTTTTATTAATAAATGTAAAATAAATATTTTTGTTATTATTATATTTTATTGGTGTATTTCACGGTTAATGAGTAGCTATAGTTGTAGGTTTCTTTCGTTTTTGAAGTGTAGTGAATTCTAAATTACAAATGATTAGTGATAAAAATAATAAATTTTAGATATGTAATAAAAAATTTGGAGAGTTCTATTAGAAATTAATGTTGTCAAAGGCAAAGGCATAGCAAAAATTTTATAATTTCGAGTAAAATTTATTATTTGTTTTATGTTTAATCCGATGCAAATATATAATTAACAAATCAAGGTATAGTATATAAATAAATTATTACTCTTTGTCTTAGCTTTAAATTATCACATTTTATTAAAATAATTATTGTCACGCCCCCTAAACTAGGGTCTGTAATTTAGAGTTGAATGGAATAATTTAAAATAAAAAATATATAATTGTGAACATTTTGATAGAATTTTCACTATACATAAGTAATATCCATATAAACCTGTAGGTATTAAAATTCTACAACACTCCCAATATTTTTTATAAAATTTTAAACTACTACTACAATACAATATATTATATCAAAATTTAATGCATTTATTTAATAGAATATGAATAATTTTCTTATAACATTTTAATAAACACGAAATACACAGTAAAATAATTCTCCAAAATATATGTAGCAAAAAATATAAGATTTTTTCATATTTACCCATCTCCTACTACTTTAAAAGAACATAAAAAGTAAGGTACGAGCTAAAACTCCGTAGATATTTACATATAACGAAGGTTTTTCAAATAAATTTAACAATAATTATACTTATAAATAAATCAAGTCATAAAGAAACGTAAATAAACATAAATAATGATAATATAACAACAATACAATTTTGTTATCACTATATATAATGTATAGTTTTAAAATACTATTTTTAGGGACTGCCATAAAAAAAAATGTATAGCCAGCGTATTTTAGAGGTTCTATACCTAGAAATCACTGTTCATAATTTCAAGTTTACAAGTTTTCACCGTGAAACTGAAATCAAGTTCATAATTACCAATACTAAATAAAAGGCTATACACTATTTTATAATACAATCACACACATTAATAACAAAATAGATTATTTCATATTATTTCACAATATTACAAATATCAGAAGTATAATTTAACAATAATAACATTATTAAATTCACAAATAATTTATATAAAATAGGACAGAATAGCAATCGTGTCATTGAAATATAATTTTTTATAAAATTTTAATATAAAATTCTATTTTTCAGTTTTTTAAAATATAAAAATACTCAATTATATATGAAATCCTTATCTAAATCGATCTGCGAATGTTCTTTTTAATGTCTTACTGAATTCTATTCCTTTTTGTTGTTATTGTTTAGTAACATTTTATAGAAATCAACGCAAATCACTAAAAATGAACTAATAATTTATAATGCTTATAAAATAAAATACAATTAAGTCTTTATTTTAAAATCAAACTAATATTTGGTTTAAAAATTTTAATATTTTAAATTTTTAAAATAAAAATTATTAATAATGATAAATTATAAAAAAATTTATATAATATAAATAATTAGAATTGTCAATGGCAATTTCTCACTAATTGTAGGAAAATGCTTAATTTAAAAAAAAAAATGAACTAAGGAAAATCTTGACAGATTACCTCTTGCCTTGCTATTCGGTCAGACAGTGATTACTATTGATTAAGACGATTAAAGTAGTTGCTGCCCCGATTCGAAAGAAGAAGAAGAAGAGGAAGAAGGGCTCATCGTGACTTAAAGTACAGGGTCAAGTTTGCCCCCGTCAAAAATATTAACTAAATTCAGTACAATTTATAGGCCTGCATTTTAACGAGAGCCATTCTAAGCTGATCCGTCAGTTTTTATTAAAATAATAATATTTATTTAAATAATAAAATATTATAAAAAAGAAAAGTATAATTTAACAGAATTATAGATAAATTATGCCCTTTAATTTGAAAATTTTGATTAAATTGATATGGAATCAGACTCCCATAAAAGAAAAGGGCTCGGGGTTATAAATAATGATTAATACTGATAACGAAGATATTCCAAATTGCTTGGTATTGACAACTTCCCCAAATTCATACGGGATCATGTTCTTCTACAGGGAAAGGTGGGCATAATGTCATTTGGGCATTCATATTATTAATTTTTATTTAAATATTGTTCTTTTTTGACCAGTAAATATTAAAGAATTTATATTTAGGATACACAGAGAATAAGTCTTAAGTACAATAATTTTATCACGTTAATATTATTAATATAGTAAAATTATATAATTAATAAGTTGAGATAAACATATTTATTGATTGTGGATAAAAAAAAACTTAATATAAAATTTTATAAATTTCTCACGTCATATTAATTAAATAAGAAGATTTTGTGTTGATTTTTTTTTTCATCTACTACCAATAAATATATTTCTCTCATCTTATTAATTAAATAGTTTTACTGTGTTTGTAATGTTGATATGGTAAAACTGTCCTAATTTAACACTCTCTCTTAAAACACATAGTGATTAAGTTATATTTTATTGAATTAGTGATCAATTTTTGTCTCACAATGTCTTAAATTTCTTGCTTTTGTTACCTAAAGGTTACCACTTGTTAGGTAGAATATTATTAGAAACTTATTGATTCGATTCTTTGATTAAAAAAATATTTTATAATTAAATATTGATTATATTATTATACTTATAAATAGAACTCAAATTTTATATTATATTTATTTTTTAAATAATATTTATTAATAATCATCACGTGTTAAGTAACTATTAATTTGTGAATACAACAATTATGTAACATCAATGATATGTTAAGTGCTAATATTATTTTGGATTGAATTTTATAGTCTTAGTATTATTTTAAATATTAAAAATGTTAGAAAGTAAAAAAAATAACACAATTATTTTGTGAATAAAAAATTATATGATTGATATATAACCAATGATAAGGGTCAAGATAAAATAATATAAATAGTAATAGAATCAAATTAATTTTCTTATAATATACATATAAGTTAAAAGTTTATTTAAAAAATAATAAAATAATTGTGACCTAACACGTGGTAATCATGTACTTTGTAAAATTTTTTTCAAAGTTTAACTACTCTTTTATTCAACTTTAATGATGTGATCTCCATTAAGAGATATTTAGATATATCATGTGATAATCACATATTTTGTTTGTATTAAAAAAAAATTAGGAAAATCTCATGGTGGATATCATATCATTAAAATTGAATAAATAAGAAGTAAAATAATAATAATAATAATAACAACATCAAATGTCCTTTCTCAAAAATATAAAATTTTAAAAATTACCGTAAGTTTATTTTTTATTAATAAATATAAAATAAATATTTTATTATTATTATATTTTATCATTGTATTTAATGTTTAATGAGTAGTTATAGTTTAAAGTTTCGTTCATTATTAAAGTGTAGTAAATTTTAAATTATAAATGATTAGAGATAAAAATAATAAATTTTAAATATTTAATAAAAAAATTTAGAGAGTTCTCATTAGACATTAGTGTTATAAAAAACATAGCAAAAATTTTATAACTCCGAACAAAATTTAATATTCATTTCATATTTAATTTGATACATATATTTAATCAACAAATCAAGGTAATGGTATGTAAATGAATTATTACTCCTCCCCTTAACTTTAAATTATCACATTTTATTAAATTCATTATAATTAAGTATATAATTTAAAATACTTGTGAACTAATTAAAGCATCATCTCTCTCTTGCATAAGAATTCCCACATGTGCAAGCATTTCTACAACATTATAAATCTCTTAAAATCTTGAATCATTTTCACCCAAATAAAGGTGAACACTATGTTAAATGGTAGGCAATGCAATGAGAAAATAGAGCTGAAAATTTAGGACATGAATTACAATTTTCAGTGAAGTACTTGGAATTTAATTTGTGTTGGCAAATCAATCAAGTCTTAATCAAAACCTTGACACAATCCGGTTGCTTCAACAATTCAATTGCTTTGTTTATCTCTTCTAATGTCACTTGGAGAGTCAAGAGTTCATCCAGTTGAAATTCCTGAAGAAATTTAGAATACCCACATGAGAAATTTTGTCTCTACGGACCAACAAAATTTAGCAAATTAAACTTTCAATCCCTCAATTGTACCTTATTTTTGCAGTTGTGAAGAATAAAGGGACGATCGGATTTAGTTTTGATGCCACCAAAAACGGTACCCTTCAAAGTTCTGCTGCAGCCAAGGGAGAGTGTATTCACTGGCACGCTCGCGTGAGTTCCTATACCAATTAACATTCCTTTTCCTTTTCCCTGTTTCAAAATTTCAAACTCTTTTAACGCAATTCTAACTAATAAACAGAGAAGGGCCATAATATTCGATTAACATTGGACTATGAAGTCATAATTACTGTTGAATGAAAGTATTAGATATGAAATAACAATGAAAAAAAATAAGTGAATCTCACTAAAAATTAATGTTATCGAATACCTTTTTGATAATAAAAATAATATATAATTAGATGATGAACTAGATTTAAGAACATACCAATTTTGTGGCTTCATGGGCTTCAGAATCTAAGGCTGCAACTCCGGTGCACTCAAAGCAATAATCGACACCGGTTCCATGAGTTATTTGCTTGACCAATTCTGAAATTGATTTCTTTGATTCCTCAGGATTGATGAAATCTGTCATTCCAAATGCCTCTCCCTTTTCTTTTTTTAATGGATTCTTGTCTATCCCTATTATTTTAGCTGCTCATTGCATTCTAGCTCCATTTATTGCCTGCATAAGCACTTGATAGATAAGCATTCAAAAAGCTTCTGTGAAAAGCACTTTTGAAAAAATGTAAAAACATTGTGCCTGCGTACCCCTAATCCAACAGCACCAAGCCCCAAAACAGCAATACTTGATCCTTTTTCGACATTAAATTCCTTCCAAGCAGCACCAAACCCAGTTGAGAACCCACAGGAAAGGAAACTAGCATGTGAAAGTGGAGTATTTTCATCGATTTTCACAACATAATTGGCATCAACAACCGTGTACTCAGACCATGTGGAGCGTGAAAAAAAAATGATGCAAATTTTGGCCTCTTATTGACATTCTCGAGGTGTTATCCAGCATTAATCCATGAAGAGTTAAGGGATATTTCAGGCATAAACTGCTGATTCCTGATTTGCAATTTTCACATTCTTGACATTCTCCAAGGTAGGTTGGAATCACAACATCTCCTTTCACTTCTTTTACTTCTTCGCCAGCGCTCTCAACCACCCTGCCGTGGAAGAGATATAAACAGATAACCTGATACATTCGTCTCACTTGTATAGATACATACACACATACATACATATATACATACATATATCTAATAACAAACGGAGTATCAATGTATACACATACCCAACTCCTTCGTGCCCAAGAACACGAGGGTAAAGGGGCTGAAAAAACAGAACAAAATCGGCAAATATTCATCATCAAACCTCTAATCTGGAAAAATAAATAACTTAAAACTTTTTGAGTATTAAGATTAATTTACATATAGTATACTAACCAGTGGGAACCCTTTGGAGAATGAGATATCAGAATGACAAACACTAGCATACAGCATTTTAATCCTAACTTCAGTTGATTTTGGAGGCTCTACTTGTATTTCTTCTACATTCAGTGCCTCTCCTTCTCCCCATCATACCACAGCTGCAGCAAAAGAAATAAATAATGAAACATTTCCCATCAAAATCGCACTAGAAACCAATAAACAAGGAAAACCCAGTTGTATTTCTTATCCTGATTCTATATAGGCCACGTACCTTTGCATGTATTGGCTTGTGAATTCCTCGTGGACATTGCTGGGGAATTACTGAATTTTGCAGCTTCAAAAACTTATACAAAGTTGCAGTTCTGAGTACAGACCAAATTTATAGACTTCAAAATTCATTGGATTTCAGACCCAAATTATTATTTTATCTGACAATTTCAAGTTGCAATACAAGTTGCACGATGAATTCCTAGCTGCACCAAGGAAAAACACACGCACGCACGCAATACTAAGGGATAATTTAATTTAATTAGGGTTTTGGGCCATGGATGTATATTGACTGATAATTAATGAACGATAAAAAAATAAAAAGAAATGGGGCAATTCAAGTTGTCCAATTTTTTGGGGGAAAGACAGCCGACTTGGTATTTTTGGATAATGGCTAATGTATGCGGTGGCATGGCATGGCATATTACACATACTTTACTATGAGATATTTAAATTATTTAATTTCAATTACATTGTTTCTCTTTATAATAAGGAGGGATTTGTAATCCTCTTAAAATCTAAGCTTAGTAGAGAACCATTCACTTGTGTTTTATCATTCAAAAGTACAGTATTATTATAGTAATTTTTTTAATATAATTTAATCATATTTTATTTTACCTTGAATAAATTGAACAAATTGAGTAAAATTGAAATTCTCTTTTAATCTTTTCTATCTTGTTTAAATAGATGTTGACATGTAAAATAATTAATAATTAATAATTTATATTATATTTTAAATTTTTTAATTTATATCATAAAATATAAAATTAATTTATATATTTTATTAAAATATAATCTGAATCGATTATTATTAATTATATCATGTGTTAAATTCTTTTTAAAAATCAATGATAAAAAAGATTAAAAAAAGATCTTTGTCCAATTGAGTGATATTAATATTTGTAAGACATAAGTATAAGAGATAATTAGAGTAAATGATGAAAATGTAAAACAAAATAATAATTATAAGATGTGTAATTACACCTAAGTTAAGATTTTGTTTTCTAGAGTTTATTAACAAGTTGTATGATCAATTATCTCTAGAATGTTATTTACAATGCAGTAAACAATTATTCATGGGATTAAAGCTTTAAGTTTTCATTGCGGTCATTCTATTATTTATGTTGTTTTAGGAATTGGATTTTTTAAAAATGATCCAATTTTAAAGCATATTCATAACTTAATTTTTGTTTTTTATATATATTTTTGATCAAAAAAAGTGTCTTTTAACAAAACTGTCCCGGAGGTCTTTCTCTAACCGTTTCTGTGACTTAAATAAAAAGATAAGAAGAGAAAAAAGGAGAAAGAAAAGAGAAAGAGAGGAAAAAAAAATTAGTATGCTTTCATTTCATTTGTTTTTTACTTAAAAATGCTCTCTTAATTTAAACAAATTGCTTGAAACAAGGATGATTGAGTTTAAAAATCTGATTTTTAAAATTTTTACTGTGAATGATTAATCTTAATTTATTTTATAGATTAAAAAGACTTTAAAAATAATTTAAAATGGGTTTTATTTATGATTTATTTTTTAATTTGAATGCATTGTTGTGATTTGAATGCATCAATGAAAAGATAATGAATATTATATTCTCCACGGATAATTTGTGGAGGCCTCTTCATACCCCTTATTGAGGGATCTTGATAAAATTCATACAAAGAAATTAATATTTTTAAATTTTGATTTCTTTCAATAAATTTCATCGAGATTATTCTTTAAGGTTTTTGTTAAATAACGAAATTTGTCTATGAAAATCAATATTCATAACAAAATTTGTCATGAAATACTGATTTTTTTTTATTAATTTTGTCAAAATTCTTTAATAAATTTTATCAAAACATCTTAAACTTCCCATAATTCTTGTTGAAACTAATGAAATTTATTAAAAAGTTTTGACGAATTCATTAAGAAATGTAATTTTTCTTGACAAATTTTATCAAAAATTTTTAATTAATTTCATCAATTTTAACAAAAATCTCAATAAAATTTATTTTTTAAGAAAAAAAATTATTTTTTAATAAATATTGTCGAGGAATATTAATTTTTTTGATAAATTTTGTCAAGATCTGTCAATAAATTTTATCGAGATTCTCCGTTGACGTTATCAATGAACTATCAAGCAGCTTGATAGAATTAATTTTCATCAGCTTCTTCATCTAAGCAATATATCCAAAATACAGCAATACATTTCAAATTACACACACACACACACACACACACATATATATATAATTAAAGTACTAATTTTGACTTGATTTTTATTTTAAAAATTAAAAATTGAATTGAACACTCTGTCACTTTTTTAAAAAGAAATTTAACTCAAATTTCTTTTAAAAAAATAAATAAAATTTTAAGATAGAATAATCAAATTGGCCATTTCAAACATATTGGGTTAATTTTTTCAAGACTCAATTTTTTTTTTACCCACACTGTTAATACTAAAAATTTAAAGGTTTGAATTCAATTAATGTTGTGATTAATAATTAAAAAAATTAATGATAAAAACTAGTTTAAAAACTACACGAACTGTCCTCAAATATAATATATAAAATTTATGAGCTTTCATGTAATTTTTCAAGTTTAATCCCAAATAATAATGTATCATTTGCTTGATTAGATGCTCCAATTTTACATTTTAATTATATAAAATGACTTATATTAACTTGGCTTAGCCATAAAATTTAATCATTAATTTTAATAGAAACTCCCACCTACAAACTCTTGGCCGAAGATATGAAAAAAAATTATATATTTATAAATAAAAAATAATAATAATAATAGATATTATAAATATAGAAGAATGAAAATCAACTGGTAAATTCACTAATTTTAAAATAATAAATAATATTCAAACATTAAATAAAATCATAATTAATTGTTGTTAACTATGGTAATTGTAACATATTGAACCTTAAATTTAAGCATATAACAATCGTCACATACTCGTGAGAATTATTTTTCACTGTAACTCATACAAATGTGTCAGATTTGCAATATCGTATACATATAAAATTAAATGACATATATAATATTCACAACTAAAATATCAAAAAAAATTTTCAATAACATTTTACAAAATTTTGGATTCTTTCTATAATATTTTTGTATATAATCATAAAGCATACTATATACTTAATGATTTTTTGACAAAATATTTTCAACAATTGATTATATAGGATGGGAACTACGATCTTTTTGAAACTAACAAATTTAAAAATATTTTAAAAAATAAAAATATATGGATGCGTAATCACTCAATGAATATATGAATGTTATTCAATTAAAATTTTAACATTAGAGTATAAGTATCATATTAAGAAAATATATTTTATAAAATATTAATCAATCATTTATATTCAAATAATATATAAAAATAATTCTCACAATTATTTTTGTAAATATTTAAAATTAAATCTGAGCTTACTTGAAAATTATCTCCTGAAACATCTACCAATAATTCTCTAATTGACATCTCAAGGTCGTCAATTAAAATTTTTATATATGTATATAAGATAAAATCATTGAATTTATTCATTAGCATTAGTTTGAATAGAGAATGTAGTGTCAAATATTTTACTATTCAATGTCCACTCCTTTATCTCCTAATAGGCAATAAGGAAAAAATAACCACTCTCATATTTTATCTCTAGTAAGGGAGGAAAGCATATATAACAATATATCATATATTAATATTTATGCACAAATGCATTCGCAATCGGGCACTTATATCAAGTCATAAAATACGAAATTATAAATATATTTTCACATCATATTTATCAATACATACATCTACAGATAATGTGTATAATTTTCAATCATAATTGCTCATAAATTCACTCTTAAACTCCTATATCTCAAAACCATATTCATAAAGAATTCATAAATTTAAATTCATAAAACAATCAAATATTTAAATTTATTTTATTAAAAGGTATTGAAAATAAATTTATATTTATAAAATATTTAATTCATATCATTGAAAAAAAAAATTAAAAATGCATTAATCTACTCATAATCTATATTGAAGTAATTACTCTCAAAATCAAATTTTTCTTAGTGAAGGGAATATCTTCCAATAGTTTTAGGTCCTAACAAGATTTTGTATATGTATAGTATAAATATACTAAAAATATGAAAATATGACTCATATATAATACATGTGATACATATATCCCTAATATACACTTATCGAGGTATTATTATTAATTTATAAATTTTTATTCATTATATTAATATGTGTATACACACACACACACACACGCGTGCGTGCGCGCACTCGCGCACACACACATATACAAATATGAACTAATTTTTACTATTAATATTTTAAATTTCATCTCTCACCAAATTTTTACTCTATTAATTTTTATCTCTAACATATAAATATCAACATTTTAAACACGCATTGACAACTAAATATATATATATATATATATAAATTTTAAATTAAAGATATAAAAATTTATATATTAATCTTAGTATCAAAATAATCACAAATTTTAATTTTTAACCACATATAATTATAAATTTTTAAAATTTAAATTTTATAATTTATACAATTCAACACCAATCTACACCATACTTTTTCTAACACTTATAACATTCTTTTAATTTCATTCTTATGCATTAAAATTATTCAAGATGCCTTAAGAATCTTGTGAACTAATTTGATGAAATTCAACCCACACATGCAACATATAATTTATATATTATTAAAATTTATTAATTCATACAACCTAACATAAACTCATATTTATTAAATATTAAGATATATTCATATTTATACCTTTAACATGAATCACCTTTTAATATACATTCATAGAAGTATCAATTTCATTATATATTATATACACACATATACGAAATTTTGGTTACCTAGGGTTTCTTAAATAAAAAATTGTAACATACTTTCAATTGATTTTTAACATAATTTTAAGTATAAATTGTATTTAAAAAACTCACCACAAGTTTTCTAAGTTCAAAATCTCTCTCATTGAATTTTTCTTAAATTTTTTTTCCACGAAGAAAACTAATTGGAACTAAATAATTTTTTAAGTGTTTACGGCTTGATCTAGGTTTGGTTATGACTATATGATTTTTTTACAAATTTTTTTAAATATTTTAGTGGTTTATCAATGGTGGGAGATGAAAGAAATGAAGAAGGAAGATAATAGAATTTGGTGAAAGGTTGGAGAAACTTAGAGAGAATGAAAAATGAACTAAAATTTGGCCAAACAGGGAAATTTGAAGGTAAAAGTCTTATTTTTACTTTTTATCCATCAATCATATCATTTTGAATTTAAATAAAAATATTTGATTTATTTTATAATTATCCTATTGATAAAATTATTAATTTAACCTTATTTTAATGAATTTTTTTTTTAAAATAATCTTAGAATCTACAACATTTTTATTAATGTTATTTTTCAAAAAATAATTTTTCTTAACTCATTTAGAAAGTAAAATTAAAAAATTAAATAAATAACACATAAAATACACATAATATTACGTATCCCGATTTAATATTGACTAAATGAATATATATTCAATTAAATGCTTTTATATACATAATATACCATAAATGTATTATGAATAAAGAATAATGCATCTATGTAGTTCCAAAAAATTTTATACGAATTTTGCAGTAATAGGCATAGATTCTTATTAATAGATATGACATAAAGGCCAAGCTACTTATTGGTTTATTGTTCTCTTCTAACTGTAATATTATATAGTTAATAATTTTTTTAATAAAAAATAAAATAAATTAGGAAAATATTTTTAAAATTGAGAAAATTATGATAAAAATACTCATCATTAAATTAAATAACTTTCAATTATGAAAAAAATTATTAAAATTTCTAATGAATTATATATATATTTCAATAAAATTTGTCTTAATTTTAACAAATTCACTTTTATCTCTATGTCTTAATTGCAAATATATATATATATATATATATATATGTATGTATGTATTTATATAGAGTTGTGGCATTTGAAGTTCATCTCCTTGCTGTTTTAACTAGAAAAATTCACCACAAAATCACGATTTTTTCTTTGAAAAAACTTTAAAAATGACCTTATTTTAACTCTTGTTAACATTTTTAACCAACCACAATAGTTTCTTGTTAAAATAACTATTTTAAACAATTTTATCCTTAAACCCTATTTTATATTTTCATCTTCTTCACTCTTTCACTAAAAAAATATTACACACATTATATTGTCTTACCTTTAACAAATTATTTTTTAATGATAAGAACAAAAAAGAGAAAGAGAGAATAGTTTAACTCATTACATTATTAAAACCTTACTATTTTGTATTAAAAATAAGTAGTTCACAAGAAGTAAAAATTAAAATAGATAATTTTACATTGATGGTTTTAATTTTTAGATAGTTTTGGGTGAGAAATAAAAAAAGTTTTGTTACAAATTTTTAAATTGTCTAAGATAATCATAAAAATATATTGATTGAGGGTAAGAAAGGAAGTTAATTTTGACTAGTGTGGTGTAGGAAAGATGGTTGGAAAAGGAGATGGAAGCAAAAACTGACCAATGAAGAAAAACAGCCAGGCACGTGTACTACATGCGCCTGCGTGTGAGACCAGGGTGACATGTCCCTCGATCTCACTAGCTCAGGCATTTTCTTTTTATTTTTAAGATAATTTTAAGAAAATAAAATAAATTTTTAATTTAATATAAACAAAATTATAAAATAAAAATTTTATAAAACATATTTAAGATAATTTTAATATATATATATATAAAAATACATAAATATATATATATATATATTAAACAAATTTATAAAAAAATAGAGTAAATTTTTAATTCAATATAAATAAAATTATTAAATAAAAATTGTATAAAATATATTAAAAATAATTTTAATATATATATATATATAATTGTGACCACAGTAAGACAGCTATGGGTGCTTTAATGTGGCCACACTAATAGTTGGTGCTACAGTGTAATCACACTAGAGCACAAATAAAATTATAAAAAATATATTAAATAAATAAAATTATGAGAAAATATATGATTTTAAAAATAAATTAAATAAATTTATAAAAAAATAAAATAAATTTTTAATTCAATGTAAATACAATTATAAAATAAAAATTTGAAAAATATATTTAAAGTAATATATATATATATATATATATGGTACTGCCTTGGTTACATTAGAGCAATTATTTGTATTCTAGTGTAGTCACACTAGAATTGTAAGCTAAATATTTTTATTTTTTTTTTAAAAATATATATATTTTTATTAAATTTTTTATCAAATTACAATAATAAATAATTTAATAAATAAAATATTATATTTATAATTTAAATTAAATTTTATAAGATTTTAATAAATTTGATAGTAATATTTATATATTTAAAAATTAATAAAATATAAAATATAAAAACTCATTTTTTGTTTAATTTATAAATAATATGTCAAAATTTTTACTTTATAAATAATATCTATTGAAAATGTAAATATTAAAATTTAAATGTTATGATAATATTGTTTAGTAATATAAGATGAGGTATGTATTATATTTATAAGTGTAAAAAATTGTTATTAAAATTAAAATTATTTAAGATAATTATTTTAATAAAAATTTATTAGAATTGATTAAAAATATTAAGAAGATTGAAATTTTCCCCTTTCCTTTTAACAATATCTACCAAAAATTCATTAACATTAAAATTCCAAAATCAAGAAATAAGCTTATCAAATGAATTGTTTTGTGAATAAACCTCTGTTCTTCGCCAACTCCATTACTCTACCGTATGGAAGGCAAGGATAATAACACTCAGAAGGTGCTCAAAAATTCTCCTTTTTGGCTTTTTAACATTATGTTTCTGTTGAATTAGCTGTAATCTGGCAAGAACTCTTGATTTCTTTTACACCCTTTTGAGATTTCTGGGTTTTGTTTCTGTTTGGTTAGTTGGAAAAGCTAGAAACAATTGGAAAATTTAAATATTCGATTGCAGATTCCATGAGGGGCCCTAGAAAAGAAAGCATTGGGTTTATTCAATTAGTCTATGATAGTCTTGCGTTTGCTGTAATGATTTTACAGGGTAGAATTGTTAGAAACAGGAAATGTAGTCACAAGAAATTGTTTGTGGAATGTTAGAATTGATAGTAGCCATTACGTAGATATAACTAAAAACAACTAAGTAATGGGCATAATTTGGTTGTTGAAATGATGTGCTTAACTAAGTATTTCTAGCATAATTATTCGGCATTCTTCCTATAGAGATTCCCTTTATTGAAAGATGAAACAGTGAGCTAGTGTATTCTCTGTAGCCAATGATTTTTCAGAGAAAATGCTTGTTTATACATGAGAATGCAGATTCCATTCTACTTTAGCATATTCTATTCTACTTTAGCAGTTCCAAGTGTGTAGTTGGACTGCTTAATATTGTTGAAAAAACAAGCTTTTGGTCATTACTTTGGTATATAACTAATTGTCAATTTATTTTAGCTTGCCTCATAGATTTTAGTATCGCTTTTCAGTTGTAGTTATTAGTTTATTTCTTTCTTATCAAAATAATATAATCATGTCCAATTTAGGATAGAGATCATATAACATGTAGCACACCAAGTGTTATGCTTCTGTGTTTCTCTCACCCACCAACCGGCAAATTTGTTTTGGAACTCTATTGTTCTTTTATCACCATTTATTCTCAGTCATCAATGCCTTTGAGGGATCCTATTATTGTTAATAGCTGGCTGCTAATCTAGAAGTCATTTGTTCTCAATTCATTTTTTTATGACACAAATTTACTGCCTAAGTTTAACAATCCTAGAAATTTGTTTTTATTTCATTGTTTACTGTACCACCTTAACTTGATGAATATCTGTTGTGGAACTGTCATTCTACTTTAGGACTATTACAAAATTTTGGAGGTTGACTATGATGCAACTGATGAGAAGATCTGGTTAAATTACAGAAAACCTGCACTGGTGAGTAAATCTCATATGTTCCTCCCCCTTCGCCCAAATGGCTTTTTGGATGAGCTTTTACACTTCTAGTTTTGTAATCATTCCTTTCATTGATTGATGACTTTTACACTTTACAGGAGTGGCATACTGATAAGCACTATGGTGATAATGCTGTTACCGCTAAATTTCAGGAGATAAATGAATCCTACAAAGGTAATTCTTATGGTTGAAAGCACAAAATTCTACTTCTGCATTTTATAAAACCCTTCTGTGCATAAATACAAGAAATACTTCTTTAGAGCTCATGAGATACCTCTGTAGAGTTCATGAGATTGATATGTATTTACCTCTTTCTTTATCATTTACATTTAACCTAGAGTTTGTCAAGAGCAGTATATAGTAAATAATGAAGTTTGGATGGATCAAATAAAAAAAAATGTTCAAGTGTATGGAAATGTTAATGCTCGGTATTTGTTACTGGGATTTGAATGTTTTGGTAAGAGCTATTGAACATGAATTTGACAGACTATGTGGTTCATATTATAAGAATGGTTCTCTGTTTAAAATCATATGTTTATGATAGTTTTTTCAATACTACAAGGTTCTGCTTCTTCTCTGTAGGATCATAATTTCCCTCTATGTTTATCAAGACAATAATTACATTCTGTTACAGAACTATCTATGCCTATTGACATCCATCAGTGTTGAGTTCATGGTATGTTTAGTACTTCATCGCGTTAGGCATGCAGTAATGTGACTTTATGGATTTTACTCACCTCTTTTGTATATTCTTATAATATCCTTTTGCAGTGTTGAGTGATCCCGAGAAACGCCTTGAATATGATTTCGCTGGGATTTATGAAATTGATAAGTATACTTTAACGGTAAGACCATTTTTTTCAATCTCATTTTATTTATCTTTTTCATTTGTTTATGAAAACTTATATGATATGATTAGGTCTATAATTATCAAAACTCATTCTTCTTTTGGACCGGTAAACTGATACTGTTTACTGATTATCTGAGATATTCTGCCACTGCAATACAGGAATACCTTGCCAGATTTAAAGGAATAATACTAACTTGCAATGGGCTTGGCATCAGCCACACAGCAACGTGGTAATCTTTTTGTGAATACTCAACTAAGCTTTGCTTGAAATAATTTTCTTGTTGAACAACTCTATCAGCAATTCAATCAGTTCATGTATTTGAATTTATGTGGTTAGTGAGAAGATTGATCAACTCAGGCCTCCATTACCCAGTTGATGAGTTAGTAATTACTATGTGGACATGTGATAAAATGTTTATGTGGAATCTGCCTCCTATCAAATGGAATACTTGTAACAAGTGAAGTAGTTACTAACCTGAACATTTGCTTCTGGCTTCATCAATATTCACCATGACATTAATTCCATCAGCTATAATTTCTTTGTTGTTGTTATTTGAAGCTCCTGGATGCCCTTGAATATAGCATATTTCTAGTTCGTTCTTTGTAGGATAAATTCTTTTTTCCACTTTTATCAATAGTTTCACTTTCACAGGGATGTTACAAATTCCTTTTTTCTACGAACTTAGAAATTGCCTTCCCTGATCTTATCTTCTGTTTATTGTGGCTTGAAATACACTATAAAGAAAGGATCATATTAGTTTTACCAATCCACAATAATTTGCGTTGTTGCTTATAACTTTTATACCAATGCAGGGCCCAGCTTGATTTCTTACTAAATGTTTTGATACTGTACGATTGACAGGGTTACTTTATGAACTGAATCAGGAAATAGAGATGCAAAAGTTTGTACCATATTGCAAGAGCAGCTTGTGATGGACCCTGTCCAGTTTGTAAAGTTGCATTATATATACAAAGTGGATCAAGAACAGTAAGTAGAAATGGTTCATACAAGTAGAAATCTCTTTTTCATGGAGCCATGCCTATTGTGTTCATCTATAGCTCTTGTTTCTAAATGTGGCCGGCACCATGAAAAATCCAGATGCTCCAATAATTACTATCAATTCAAATTTTTTGGATAATTTCTGCTCTCTCTCTCTATCATCTTTGTGGAGAAACTGCAGTTGTTTCTTGATCTCATGGTGAACTTAAAGCAGATGACGTGCATATAGTAATCATAGTTTTGCTGATAATTTTATAAAACCACTCCCAAGTTATCTGTACAGATTTGGCGATACTTAACAGAAATGAGATGAATGCTGTTGTGTTTGATGTAATCATTTTTGCAACAAGTAGTTGGTGTACATGCACGCACCCTTCATCCGACGACAAACTTGTAATACCAGAGCATAAAAGTTGTAACATGTTAATAATCTTGTCATTTTATTTTATAACTCACAAGTCTTACCTTTGATATTGCAAATTTAATGTTTCATGTTATGAGTTCCATTTGTCCTATTATATTTTTTTTCGTGTTCTTTCAGCGTTTACGTTTGTATTTCCCATATTGTAACTCTCTCTCCATCTTGCAAAATATAATTTAGCAGATAGTATCGACAAAAACAATGATCCTAGAAATCAAAGTGAACGTTTGTTTATGTTAAGGATTGAAATCACCACATGTACTTGGTCTACCTTTCCGTGATGTTTATTATAATGCTCAAACTTCAATCATACAAAGGGAACTTGGGACATTTCTGCCAACCCTGCCTAGTTTAATATTGAATATTCAAATGAAAATCCACCTACCGCATCTTCAAGAATCTTGAGTAGTCTGTAGTGTGCCAATGCAAAATGAGGACAGGAATCAGCAAGTCAATTAGTGATGAACTATTTCATTAATTAACTTCAATTTAATGTGTTAGTTACTTGACTAAAAGGACATCGATTGAGTAAATTTTAAAATTTGGGAAAAGGGCTTTGTCTTTTAGATGAAAGGGTTAGACAAAGCTTAAGCCCCTCTTGAGTATTGAAGAGCCTAGCCTGAACCTTTGGGTGAAAATAAAATAAAGAAATCCTGCTGATTTCATCCAATTTTTGTATTGGAGAGTTGTTGTATACACAAAAACATTGACATCATTTTGTCACAAACTAGGAATATTCAACACATAATTAATGAATTTTACACAATGTGTGGCCTAGAAACTCTCATTAATCATTATCCATCAATTTCTGATCTGCTTCTCAGATTTGTAACTTAATGAACATCTTGACTGATCAATAACATGACAAGTTACACTAATTACAAATAAAAAAAAAAATTAAAATCTTATTTTATATGTTATTTATGTAAATAATCATCTTTTATTATTTACACTTAAATACGAGTTTCTAAAATAAGGTAATATTTCCTAATCAATAAACAAACGAATTGAAGATAGATTTATCACTCTCTGTTCTCTTCCATTATTATTACTAAAAGTATCGTAGCAGTGGCTCCATGATTTCGATCCCAAGATTACATCAATGAAACAAGAAATCACAGTTCACAAATGCAAACTCATTTTTTGCATTTGTATCTTATCTGCTTTTTCCTTCAAGCAGAAGGAGACGATACAAAATTACGAATATGTTCCAGAAACGTCAGATTCTGCGGCCGATCCTTCCTCTTCACGTACCCTTTGGCCTCTTTCTCCGTATACGAACCAAAACCCACTTTCCCATTCCTCTGCCACAGCTCCTTGTCGTAGCTCTCATGCGCAAAATACGCCTCCGCCCCGCACCCCAGCTCTTCTCCTTCGGGCGTCACCCTTATGGGCCGTCGCTCGTAGTGCCCGCGGCTGGTTCCCTCCAGCTCGTCCATGCGGGAGAGGCCGTTTCCGGAGACGGCGTAGAGCTCGCCGGTGACACGGTTTCCGGAACCAGGCATGTTGAGGAGGAAAGGGACGCGGTACGGCCCGCAGACTAGAGGGTATTTGTCGGTAGTCGTGTAGGTGCCTTTGAAGACGGCGTCGCCCGTTCGCATTAAATCTTGGATCAAGTTGTGGTTGGAAAAGCCGCGTTTAAGGGTGCCGTAGGTGAAGATTAATGCGGCTGAATGGGGTTCCTGCTCTATTATTCCCATGGCGGATAAATCTTAGAAATTCGGTACAGAGAAGATGGTTGGATTGATGTTTGATGATTGAGCGGCAATGGGGAAGTCATGAAGGCCTCCTCACTTTATATTGATGTTGTGGATTCGTTTTTTTTTTTAAAAAAAAAAAAAAAAGTGAAATAATAATTATTATTATTTTTATTAAAAAATAAGGAAGAATTTATATATATAGTATTATTTTATATTTTTTTAATTTTATATTTTTTAAAAAAAATTATTTATAATTTAAAATATTAAATTTGAAAGAGTAAAATAAATAAATAAAATAAATATTTTTTAAAAAATCTGATAAAGCAATAAGGACATTATAGTAATTTAGGTCGATTTTATTGGATTCCGTTAAGAATCACCTGCTTTCTTTCTGCAGGATTTCAGAACTTGGGTCCGTACAAGATTAAAAAAAAAAAAAAAAACCAAAGTAAAAGTACCAATCCGTACTTTTACTTCGCCACCCGCATCACATTCCATTCCTTCAAATTAATTATATATATTTTTATTTAAAATTATAACATAAAATTTAAAATATATAATAAAATATTTAAAATATTTAAATATATAATTATATCTATCATAAATAATCTAATTTCTTTTTTTTTTTTTATATACTTACCACTACATGTTCCTTTCTTTTAAAAAAACAACCCCAATTGAGAGATAAAAAGCTACATTTTAGTTGCATTATAGATTTTTTTTTTTTGAATATAAAGTAAAATATAAAAATTCATAATATTTACAGTAAATTTTTTAAATTTTATTCAAATAAAAATTTTATTTAAATGAGACAATAATATTTGGGTTAATAAATTCTTATAATTTTACAAATAATAATAATAATAACAATAATAATAATGAGTTACTGTTTTTTTCAGCAAATCTTTGCTTTGGTCAACAATGCTAATTCGGCTATTTAGTGGATTCAGCCTCGTCATTTTTATAGTGGACTCCGCGTCATCAATTTCTATGTTTTTTTATAAATAAAAAATAAAAAAATAAATGGAAAAAGATGATAACCACACAATAAAAAAAAAGGCAGAGGGCATGTCACCAACTACCCACTTGCCTTGTCTATGCTTCTTTCCTTTTTAAAAAAAAAAAAAAAATTTTTAGGGCTATTTTAACATTCCACTCCTAAAGTTTAAATAAATTATACATGTATGCATGTTTTATGAAAACTAATAGAAATGACCTCTAACCAATAATTCTTATATTTATCCGTCAATTAACTAATAAAAATAATAAAATTATTAAAATAAATTTATATATTTATTACACAATTTCTTTAAATTTTAAAGAAGATATGTAAAAATAGTATATAAAGTTATTTTAATTAATTTTTTAAAAATTTTTTGTAACTCAATTAACATCAACATTTTTACTTTTAAAAAAATAATTTCTATTAATTTTTCTAAAATATATATTTATGTGTAATTTTTTAAAACCACATAGAAAATAAGTGAAAATACTTTTTTTTTACTACTATTACATTTGTTGTTGTTCTTCTTCTTCTTCTTCTTCTTATTATTATTGTTATTATTATTATTATTTGTGAAAAGATAATTTAGAGTATTTGGCTTGTAATAACAACAATCTAGTGAGATTCTTTTGTAAAAAGATAAGATTTTGTTATGTATCTCTATCAAAATTGCTGTTTTGAAATTGTTTTTATTCTATAATTGATTTTTTATTTTTAATTCAAATTTTAAAGTGGACAAGATTGAGTCCAAACAAAATTTTTTGGGCTTTAAATTGAAAAGCCTAGATCCAACGATGGACAAAGTTAATGGGCTCCAAGCCCATTAGCTCAAGTTCAGGCCCAAAACCCTCTCTAATGAAAAGTAGCAAAATGGATTGAAAGCAGTAATTTATTTCATTTTCAGAACAAAAATGTTTTTAACAAATTGTAGTGGTAGATGACATAAGAATCCATTGCCAAAGCAAAAGAGCTTACTTGTTGCCGTGATGTTTGGGCACATAGACCAATTCCAATTCCAATTCCCACTTGAAATCAGTCAACAACTACTACAATTCCAATTCATTTCTTGTACATTTCAATGAATATTGCACTTCATTAATGTATTTCTATTTTCCTTTTCTTTTTTTTTTTTTTGGGTATTTAAAACGAATTTTTATATATTGTTTTAGTGAAGGTATTGATATTTATTTATTTTAATAGAATTTTAAGTTTAAAGAGTTCATGGTCTTGAATTACAACACCAAAGGTTAGTGCTCATAATTGGCAATTAAACAAAGTCATTTAAGCATAATCAACAAGTCTTAAGCACCAAATTTGTATCTTAGATGATCAAACTCACACCTCTTGTGGTTTTCATTCATCATCTTCAATGTTGACTAATCTGAGGACCATTCTTATCTTTGACTTGTACAGAATTCTAAGCATTGATTCATGAATTTCAATGTTCCACTGATGGAGGGGTGAATTAGTATTAGATATTAATTTAATTCAATGCCCCGCCCCCTAATTTCAGTATGCTAATTCATTTTAAAATTTTATTTGACGAAATTGTCCTCCGCCACATGGCCCTTCATTCACCCTCCATTATATCTGATTCACCAATTTTTCCACGTGGCAAATGCTTGGCCTTCCAAGTGTCGAAAATCCAAAGCGTCATCACTTTGTCGGAAAATCCAAATTTCGCCAACCTAAACCTATCGTGTCCAAGCAAAATTATGGCTAAATAATATTTTTCAAAATAAGGAAAAAAGGTAATTATCATGAAGAATTAAAAAAATAACAATAATGGATAATAACATCCAGATCCCTATGGATTTATATAATTCCAAATAAATTTATCGTTTGGTTATTCGCATCAAACAAATCCATTAAATCCTCTTCAGATGAAAGGGGTGTATAATTTCATTTATTTGTAATGCAAATAGATTAATTGCTCTTATTGAAAAATAGAAAATATTGTGGGAGCTCAATGATATTATTTGATAATGGTTTAGGTGCCTTGAAATAAACGCATTCTTTCGCACGTAAGAAATGGTTCAGGTTCGGAGAGAGGTTCGGTTGAAGACTTTTAGGGGTGATCGAGATAAGCACTTCCCACACTCCCATCCACCACCCACCACTACAAAAGTACCCCACCACTTTTTCCTCTCACTTTCTCGAGAAAAAAAAAAACAAAGCTTTGCGAGAAAGTTCTCTTTCCTTTTTCTCCCAAATTGGCCGTAGCTCTAGCCGATGTTCATGATGATGATCAATAATGATCAAGAAATTCTCACCGTGAGAGAATTCAAGCCCAAGAACATAAGAGTCATGGTAAATCCCGATATCTAAATTATCTACACTTAACACACATGTAACATAATCTTTTACATTTATTTATTTATTTTTGTTTTCTGATTGGATTGTGATTAGGGAGGAGGTGGTCCAGAAGAAGATGATGATGAAGAAAAAGATATGAATAAATGGCCGCCATGGCTGCGTCCTCTTCTGCAAACGAGCTTCTTTGTTCAATGCAAGCACCACGCTGATGCTCACAAAAGTGAATGCAATATGTATTGCTTGGACTGCATGAATGGCGCCCTCTGTTCTCTTTGTCTTTCATTTCACAAAGACCACAGGGCAATCCAGGTAATTAATTACGTTGATTTTCAGCAATGAGTGCATGACCTAATTAAACCTATTGGTTTTTGAACAAAATTTGTGGTGTTTTCGTTGTTTTTCTGCAAATTTTTTTTTTTTGTTTTCAGTTTTGTTTTTTGTTGTTAATTTATGGGTAGATAAGGAGATCATCATACCATGACGTGATAAGGGTTTCTGAGATTCAGAAATACATGGATATAACAGGAGTTCAGACATACATAATCAACAGTGCAAGAATTGTTTTCCTGAATGAAAGACCTCAGCCTAGGCCTGGTAAAGGCGTCACCAATACCTGTTTTGTCTGTGAACGCAGCCTCCTTGATTCCTTCTCTTTCTGCTCTCTTGGCTGCAAGGTTTGTACTCTCTCTTTTCTTTTCCTTCATATTTTCCTTCATTTTCTTTCAATTTTGCTTCTACAGAGAGTGAAAATGCCATGGTTTCAACAGTTTTAACACGGCAACAAGTGAAAATTACAGTAAAGGGTTTCTAGATATTGGGCATTAGATGCTGACAAGACAATGTACTTACAAGAGTTTATAACTAGCTAGTTGACACTTGACAGACAAGCTCTCCCTGCAGTTTTTCTCTCTGAAATCTGACAGTAATAGTATAAAGATTCTGATTAATATTAATTAATTAATTAATTAATTTCATCAGATTGTGGGAACATCGAAGGATTTTCGGAAAAGGAGTATGTGCAAGGAAATGGAAGGCTCAGATGCCGAATCCCTGAGTGGGAATATTAGCCATCGAAGTTCTAATAAGAGCAAGATACAAAGCTTTACACCGTCGACGCCGCCGCCGACCGCCGTCAATTATAGAACTGCAAAGAGGAGAAAGGGAGTTCCTCGCAGATCCCCAATGGGAGGTTTTCTCATAGAATATTAAAAAGAAAAAGAAAAAGAAAAAGAATAGTGGGTTATTAATTAAGAAATTAATTAGATAAATACCCAGAAATTCCTATAGAGTTTCTACATCAGAGCCTTGTCGTCTGTGTAGGCCGGTGTTGGAAACTAAGCTTATAGTTTGTGTCGTTTTGTACATAGAAGAAGAAAAGGGTTTAAGGGATAGGAATAAGGAATGTATTCAAGAACAAGATCAAGAAAATTATGGATTGTAAAAATAGTTGTATTCGTAGGGTTATGATCACATAAATTAATTATATATATTTTATTATTATATATATATGTATATGTATATGTATATGTATATGTATGTGTGCTTGCAATTGTAAATACTTGATCTAGAAACTTAATTTATCTACATTCCATGTCAGAACGGCGCCGTTTTGATTCAATCAAATCACCAGGTCCTGCCGTCCTGACTCAAGTATGAATATGTCAGCGTAGAAATTTCCTATCAGGCGACTTAGTACAGTAAACGAAGTCGTTTTGGAAAAGAGAGTGAAAGGAAAGCCAAGGACAGAGACTTTCGCAATCTCTCGAAGGTCCTGATCTGACCCCTTTATTTATTAATCAGTGATAACAGTAAACAGATTGATGTTTTCTTCTGCTTTTTATTCTATTTTTTTAATCTGTTAAAAAAAACCTTTGCATCTAAGAGTGACGGAGTACACGCCGCATTTACAGGTCGAAGCACCTGAAAATTGCCGTCACCCTTTCTTTTGCTTACGCAATGCCACGTGTTCCATTACCACCAATAATTGAACTCTGGTGCCTTTCGCAGCCGTCCATTTGCACCTTGCACGCTAAACAATAATAGTGTTTGCCGTTGTCTGTTGAAAACACACGGGCAATAAACAATAAATAAAATGTATATTATTGAAAAGGTCCTCTACGATTACATATATTTTAATTAAGCCGAGTTCTTTTGAAAAATATCCAAACCATCCCTCAATACTCCTAAATTAACTAGTCCCCCATCTTTCTGTTTATTTCGCTTATGATTAGTATTAATTTAAATTTTGCATCACGTAGGTTTTAATTAATTTTGAATTTCATTTTAATTATTTAAATTAACATATTATATGTATTTTTGACCAATATTATTTTTTAATTAAGTTAAAAATTAATACGTCCTTTTTATATTTAATAAAATTTATTCGAGAATTTGAATTTTATCAATTTTAGATTATTAATTAAAAATAAATAAAGTAATTATATTGGTGGAATGGTACACTATAAGCTAGATGTTATAATTAATTTGTAATTAAAGAAGGAATATTTTGAAATGGATTATTATTATTATGGCAAAATTTTTTATGCCTTAATCAAGCATTTTATATTATTAATTTATTTAAAATAAATATGGTAAATGCCATGACATGGATTATTGTAATAACTATATATGGTCCACTTGCTCTACTATCAAAACTATTAGTTGGGTAGGTTAGGATCCCACGCTTGATGGGACTTGCCTAAGCCATGATGTGATTATTGATCAAATTCTTTTTTCTTCAAAATTTCCTATATCACATGATTGTAGATAAGCATATCTTATGATAATTTAATGCACATGTTGATAGAATTGATACCCCATTAATTATTTCTTGACTTGATAATCCCATTGACTAATTATCATGTGTTAGGTTATCTATGTCACTAATTTTATTAATAATTGGCGAAAATTTTAAATTTTACTTAATTGTAAGTTATTTTTTTAATTTTTGTACTATTTGAGTTTTAAATTTATTTTACAAAAAATTTAATAATTAAATCAATCGATAATATAAAGTATTATTTACATTAAATATCATATAAATAGATGCTTAACGGAAACTTATCTATTATAAATAATAGAAGTATAAATTTATTTATTATTTAATACAAATTTAGTAATAGATTCATTAATATTCTATACAAATCTTTTAAGTCATTTCATATAATAAAGTTGAGATCGAAATTTAGAATTTACTAAAAGATAAAATTTGTGAAACAAAAATAAAAAAAGTAAGAATAAAAAACAAGTAAGAATGTTGAATTTTGAAGTTGTGAATTAAATGTAGATTAAATCAATTAATTAAATTTTTAAAGATTGTAAATTTTCTAACATGGTGATATTGGTATTAAATATTGTGGGATGAAATCAACACCTTGACCAAAGAAGTCAATTATCTCCTCAACTAATATTTTGGTCAATAATACAAATTGGAGTTGGATGGGAAAGTTTCAAAGGCCAGGGAAGTCTTGGGTTCCATTAATTCATCGATGAATCAAGGCTTCTTTGCACATTTCCAAACCATATTGCACCATATTTATGGTTATTTAAATGTATGTTTGAAAAGGGTTTTTTTGGATAATAAAAAAAGTTTTTAATGTTGAAATATATAAAAGTATTTTCATTAAGTATATTAATTAGGTGTGGGCATCTTCAAGTTTGGGTTAGATTTTAAACCAATTTAAAATTTTTAATTTTAATTGTAGCTCAAATTGATAGTAAAAAAATAAATTAAATCAAATTAAATCTTTAGCTTATGATATGAACTAAACTAAAAAAAAAAAAAAATTAATTTTATTAGTTTTAAACTGAAAAAGAATTAAAATAATAAAATACAATATTTAAAATGTTTAAAAATTAAATCAAAATCTATCAATTATTTTCTTCAAATTAAAATCAAATTAATAATTTTTTAAATCATTCAAATTATTAATGTAATTCAATTTAGACCATTCAATACAAAAGTATCCACCATTTATTCTAATTGAAGATTAAACATTGTAATTAAGAGTATCATAATCTTTTCATTCCAATCAATTATGCCATACATATCTCTCTCTCTCTCTCTCTCTCTCTCTCTCTCTATATATATATATATAAATGGCACGTAGAGAAAATGTGTTAGAATTAATTATTATTATTATTAAATGCAATCATGTGGTATGTTACATCTGTAACCACTGCCACAAATTCTCCATATTGAAAATCATAATACAATAAGCTGTGTATTTGGGAGCTTGACATCTCACCAACCTAATTCTTGAACAAAAATTTACAAATCACATGTTGAAGCATCCAATTATTGAACTAAAAAGCATGCTTATATGCAATTTAATAATAGAAGAAGTAACACTTAATGGATTTACAGAATATAAATGGGTTAAAATTAATGTTACAGTAATTCCGAAGCTGTTAACAAATTGAATAGAGTCTTTTATCCTAACGAAGGAATTGAGAAATCAACCTGGTAAACTCAGGGATTCTCATTACAAGCTAGAAAAATGATCAGAACTTACATCTGATCCGACTGTGGAACTTTCCAGATGGAGTAATGCAAACGATTCTGCTAGCTCTCCAGCATGCCGGACGCTAAGACGGGTTCCCTGTTGCCTGACAACCGTGGCTGCCATTCTAGCTGCTATTGTACCCATTCCTTTTATGTCTGATACGCCTCGTAGTATACCGTACAAAATACCAGATGCGTATGCGTCACCTGCACCACAAGTGTCTACCGGTACACATGGAGAAGGAGGTATATATACAGCTTCTCCTTTTACACCTATGTAAGAGCCTCTTGGCCCGTCTGTGACAGAGACTAAGGGTACAAAGTGGCTTAGATATTTTGTGGATGATTCGGGGCCGGCCTTGGAGGAAAAATGGCAGAAAGCTCTTGCTTCGGCGCTGTTTGCAAACACAATGTCAGCATAGTTTCCAACAATTTCCCTGCATGAAAATTGGAAAAAGGAAAGATTAATTAAATTATATCCTGACTGAAAAAAGACAAAGCAGCTTCACTATAGTATTGAGATCTTTTGTATCCTTTGTGTTAATAAATACAGTAATTGTCACATTAAATCAAGGCATCAAATTCCTTTAACAAATGGAAGCATTCTAAAGGAACGCCATTAATGCAGAAGCTTGTTGGCAGATGAAACAGCTCTAGGATGAACGACTGAAGACATAATGGCACAACTTGACTAGAAAAACTTTTTTTGCCTTCTTATGAAGGCTTTCCTCTCTGATCCAAGTACATGCAGCCTTTGTTTTTTCGTCTGTGTACTTCATTTGGCTATGATTCTAAAATGAAAAACATCCCAAAAAAAAAGTCATCCTACATTTTTCTTTCATACATCTATTCCATCACTCTTTCATAGAGTATGTTATATGAATCCAGTCAAAATTGATGTGCAATTACTCCAAGAAAATAGCCATTGAGAGTTAAACACCATAAGTAATATACGTACAACTGACAAAATGATGTAGAATTCATACCAGAAGTCATCATAGTGTCTCTCAATGCATGACACATCTGATGCTGTTACTGCTACCAGAGCACCACTCCTACGAGCTACTTCACAAGCTTTTGTAATTGTTTTAATTGTATGGGGAAATTCAAATAAATAGCCTTCAACCACTAATATATTGGTCTTGGAAATTAGGTTAGCCAAGCACGGATCATAGTTGATAGTAGATGATGTACCCTGACACATTGAAAGTGGCAAATACATTAACATCTGATAGTTTTAGTGCCATAACCACATACAATTGCCAAACAAAGTTCAGAGTACAAAAAGTTATTGCTGCTTGTATGTTTAAATTGAAAAACAAACAAGTTCCTTTTACATAGGAACAAAATAGTCACCAATTTTCAGAAAAAGCAATTACTGGCAGAGAGATAAAGTGGTAGGGAACACAAAGTACATAAATTTAGGGATATATTCCACAAAATTTTCAACAACAAATTTTAATGCCAAATAAAATTAAATACGAACTCCTTCAACTGTTCATTAGCCAGTAGCAGAAGATGGATGAGAATCTAGTTATTGTTGTGTCCTACCCCACAATTAAGTAGTAGTATTCCAAATTTCTGAGCTTCTCTTCACTCAAAAGCACCGGACAAGCTTCAAACCAAATAGTTTATCTCTATAATTCTTTACCAGATCTGGTTGAACTGAACTTTGATATGGTCAATTAATATTCATTTTAGTATTCATATTCCTTAGCAGAAACAATTTCACAAGATGTAATACACTAATATCTGGTTAACAAATAAAAACAGAAACCAAAAGTACCGTACTCTTCAAATTCACACAAGAAGCATCAATGTGCCAAAGTTAAATATGAATTCTGGTAGCATTTTTTTCCAAAACTGATAATTCAACAGAGCATATGTAAGCTTGGTACACAATAGCAGATCTACCTTTCACTAACAATTCTTATGTGGAAAAAAAAAAAAATTATATTATACAATGAACTGGAAGCTATTGTCAAGACATCACTAAGCATGAAAAGAAAGAAAACTGTGCACAAACCAATGAAGTTCTGTAAAAGTCCAGCTATTGAAAGGTTTAAAGTATCCATATGCATCAGGCCATAAAAATAGTTCTAGATACAATTTCTTAAGGATTGTAAATGTTGCTTAGCAAGCATATGGCAGAGAATAGTCTACAACTTTAGTGTCAAGACAAATCAACATCAATCATTAAATTACAAGTTCACGGCCAAAAATTAAACAATAACAGTAATACAAACTTTTTTCATTTTATAAAAACTATTTCCAAGAAAATAAAATATTTCAAAAATGAAAGACATTGAAATTTTATCAAAAATACTTCATTGAAATCTGACCTGATAAGCAAGCATAGTGCGTTGAGCATCTGGAGTAGTGAGAACTATCACTGTTCCAGTTGTACCATCCTTTATGGGTGCAGAGCAAAAATTTACATTTGCCCGGCGCAATTTTGCCCTATAAAACATATTAAGATAGTAGACATTTAACAAAAGGGAAGAAACAATAAAGAAAAGAAAAAGATGGATAATAAAAGGGTAACATAGTTCAATGTTTGACCTAAACAATAGCCAGTCAACCAAGAACAGTAATGCTTTAGGACCCACATGGGATTACAACCCATAACATAACGACAACCCTTTAACTAAGCAAGAATACGGATTAAATTTGACCAGATCTTTAAGCCCAAAGTATCAACCAGATCAACAGCTACTTTTTTCTGGTAAATTGTGCTTTTAGACAATTAGAACTTTGTAAGTCTATCTTTTTTGCAATTGTCCATTTTGCGATTTACCTTTACTTGCTTTCTTTCAACTAGCAGAGAGTGGTGGAATTTAGTATCATTTTCTCTTCTCAAGAACCCTCATATTCTAGCGATTTCTACTTGCAAAGCATGGCAGAGGTTAGAATTGTGTTCTGTTACATACTCAAATGAGGTTAAAAAAAAGAGGGAGGCAAAAACTTTGAACTCTTCATCTTTAAAGCTATGTTTGATGTTGAGTTCAGATTATAAGTTGGGGTTCAAACTAAAATTAACAAAATAAAGTTCAACTAATTCACAACTAAAAGATGATACTTAATAAAATTCAACTTATGTTGGTGGCAAGAGCAGCTAACAAGCTTGATTAACTTATATAATACTCAATAAAATTCCACCTCCAAAAGAATCACCTGTGCTACCAAACAATGGGTTTCTCAAGCTTTACAAAATAATTTTTGGAGTGCCTAAACATATTTCTTGGTCTTTTGAAAACCACATTTCTAATGCCTAAACCAAAAATTTCCTATTTTTTTCAAATCAACATATTTGATGCCTAGAATTCTTCATTCTTGGTATCAAATTGGATAGACCAGCAACTACATCTTCCCTGTTGATGGTAGAATCTTTTGAACTAATGTGTAGCCACTTAAACAACAACACAATAAATACTGTTTGCAACTACTGTTATCAATTCCCAGATTCTGGGACTACAGCAAGCACAGGATCCTTACAAAGAGAAGACCATAGCACTCAGCAATAACATGTTAATGAAAGAAAATTACTTGTCATACTCTTAGGCTGCTCAATAACCATAAAATACAAAAGATAAACATCCCAACTGGATGAGATGATTAAAGTCAAACTGCTGATCCCTTTCTTTTCCTGATGCCAAAACTATAATACACAAAATTTCTAACTAAATATATAGGTTCGAGTCAAGAATTCCATGTACAATTGTGCTTGTGTTATAAAATTTATAATTAGATAGGTACTTGTTAGTATTAGCAATTCAATAACCATTAAAGTATCAGACATGAATTTATTTCAACTGAAAGGGAACTATATTTTACTTAATATCTTTTCTTCGAACCAGATGCACTGCCACAATGTCAGTACAAGAAATTTTTTTCCACAAGCTCATATGAATAAGTTCAAAAAAAAAAAAAAATTTAATAAGTGAGTCTAGTAAAAACACAGCCCAACCTGTAGAAGCCACCCAACGGATCACTCCCCACGCTCCCTGCCATGGCTACATTAAGAGCAGGGCCTCCAATGGGCTTGCCACCAAGCCTTGCCAAGGCCACCAGGCTGTTGGAAAGAGATCCACCAGCGGCAGCCTTGTAGCTGCAACCATCCATAGCACGCAAAACTCTACCCCTCTCCTCATGATTTACAAGCTTCCTCGTTCCCTTTTCTAATCCCAATCTCTTCAAAAATTCATCATCAACCATGCCAGAAAAATCTACCTATAAACATCAGAATAGAGATGAAATGTCAAGATTAATTGATGACTATATACACCAGGCTATAACATCACATTCTTTCTATGTGAAAGTTGGAGCTGACTCCTGAAAAAATTATAATTGGAGGGACATCTTCAACTGTTATTTAGAAAATTACCACAATACCTCCTAAATAATTTACATCTGCATAAAGTAAATAATGTTCCAGGTTATAAAATGGTCAATGAGCAAACAATGCTATAACAAAAAGTTTTTGACAACTTTTTCACATGAATGAAGAGTACATCTAAAAAATTTAACCATTTTAACATAACCCCAGCACTTCCGTCCATAACATTTGAAACCATTCCTGCAACCTCCATCACCATCACAAACGTTGAGCACTTTGATTTATTATCCAAAACTGTACCACTTACTTAACATCTAAAATTCTTAAAGTAGCAACTAGAATATGATGGCTCTAAAAGCAGAAAAGATATCTTAACCAGCATAATCAACAAACTAGCATTCCTTGCCCTCATACCACAAAAGCTTTAGACCTTCGCTTCGCTACATCTTCAACATAACTAAGAATATAAATAGAGGGCGAAAAGATTTTATAAATTTCTCTTGTAGTTCAACCAAGGCCGTGAATTTAAGAGGAGCAAAACTTTATATAGAGATGTGCCTCGGAAACGATTGATGCATCTAATTTTCTTAACAAAAAATCTATTCCAAGAATCAAACAAATTATAAGGGAACTAACAATCTAGAACACAACTTCCAAATTTTATCTGTTCTGTACAATTTCTCCTACACTTTCTCACGAATCAAACAGAAAACAACATAAACGCAAATCAAATCCAAACTTCAAAACAGAACAAACTAAATTACCATGGCCTGACCGAGCCCCAAGACGTCCCATCTATCAGGCAAAACAGAAGATGCCCCACTTGTCCCATTCAATTCTTCTACTTTTTCTTCAGTCTCACTCCCATCTCCTTCATCATCATCGTCGTCGTCGTCGTTGTCGTCATCATCGTCTCCTGCCAAAGCTCCTGCCCTCCCACCCGTAGACCAACAAACAGACGACACCCAGAAACACCCATCACGTCTTTTGCCCATAAAACCAAGTTTTAGCCTCTCTCCAGCTATACAATGTCGAAAAACTAATGCTTTGACCGTGTTGTGGTCATGGTGGTAATGATATAAAGAGGAGAGCGGATAAAGAGAAAAAGTAGGAGAAGAAACAGGACGGAGAGAGAGAGACATTTGAGTAATTCTTCTGTAGAATAATTTATTTTGTTCGTATACTTTTCTTGGCTCCTCGATTAGGATGGAGCAGCGCGGATGTCCATCCACAAACCTGGCCAGTCAGCCCCTCTGTTTCGCGGACGTTGGTAGATAACGAAACGCGTGCAAGCTTTTGATCCATCTTTTTGGCCGGCCTTTATACATAAATATTTTTCTTTTAAAATAAATAAATAAATAATCAAGAATCCAGAATCAAGGATCCGATTCTATTAGATTCATCATTTATTAGTGGGAATGGATTTTAAATATTAGATATGTAATAATATTAATTTTATTAATTAAATTAATCAATTTCTAATAAACTTAAAATATCAAATAATTATATTTAATATAATAAGTAATTATTTTTTAGATTTTTTTAATAAAAATGGTTCAATTTTTATATCACTTTATATTTACGGTGCAACTTAAATAAGATTTATATTTAAGGCTAAATATGCACCTTGATAACTATTTTGCTCTCTTTAACTTTTATAATTTGCAAAGTCTGCCCTTATCTTTTCTTTTCCTTCTCATTTGTCTAGAAGATTTTCAATTTCAAAAATATAAAATGGTCGAGGAAGAACTAACAAATCTGCGTTTTGAAGTTTGTAGTTGACAGAAAAACAAACTGGCAACAAGAAGATTTTAGGCAATGACACCCTTATCATGTTTTTTTTTTTTCTATTTTAATAATTTATAAAAATATTTAATAATTACATGTTTTAACACTGTTTAGGGTAATAAAATAATTCAAACTTACTTTTATTAGTGTAAGTAAGATGTAGAGATGGATTTGTATATATATTTTTGTGTTGTTTGTGTGAGAAATCTCTTGGTTTTAAAATTGGGAAAAAATATAAACAGTAAACAATTTCGTCTAGAAGGGTTAAATTCGTTGAGTAAGGATGAAAAACATTGAAGAAGAAGATGAAATTCATCCCATTAATGAAACTTATCAAGATTTTTGACAATTTATTCACCCCTCGATGAAATTTATCAATGTACACGTTCTCGAAGTTTATTCTTGAGATTGAAAAAAAAACATCGCGATAAAACTATCTTGATGTTTCTTGGACTCTTGATGATAAACCTCAAGAAAATGCTATTTGATAAATTTCGTTAAGGGGTGAATAAATTGTTGAGATTTTCGATAAATTTTGTAGAGAAGATATGAATTTTATCGAGAAATATTTTTGGCGATATTTTTCGTTGAGATGTCAAGGAAAAATGTTGAGATTTTCATATTTTATATTGTTACATTAATTTCTCAATAAAAATCATAGGGTAATGCACGTTTTTTTACTGTTTTGCAAGACTAATGGGTATATCAAGTAAAAATATCAACCAAGTGTTTAAGATACAAGAAGAAAATTTTTATCCAGTTGTCTTGACTTCACTGTCCCATATGTGGGCGATTCAGAAGATCGAGCAAATGCTAATTGAGCTACAGTTAAACTTGTTTTACCAATTATGTTTTGGGAGGTTTTTGCCAATGCAAAAGTTAGTGTTCTCTAGGTATGAGTCAGAGCAACAAATATAATTTTTGGTATCCGATTGTGTGATATGATTTTTTAAAGTTGAATTTAGGCTAATTATTGGATTATATTTTGATAAAAATCCAGCAAAACGGATGATTCTAGAGGATATGATGGAATATATACCGATTCCATGATAAATTTTTTCCAGGGTCATTGTATATCAATCACTCACAGTTAGATAAATTCATTGATGAAACAGATGATGAAGATGCATTGAAGATGGTCCTTGCTTTCTTTGTTAAGAGATTTTTACTTGGGTGAAACACATGTGGAAGTTAAACTTATTTGTGCTTCAACTAATTGATGATTTTGAAGCATTCGAGAGCTATCCTTGTGGCATAATATTATGGACGCTGACATATAAGTACCTATCTCAAACATTGGTTGGGAAGGCGAGGAAATTCAAGGAGTGGCATTAGAAAGATATAAAGCACATGGTTGACCACTACAACTTAGAAGGTTTATACATTGTATTTCTAGTAATTGCCTATTCATCCATTCCAATTAGTTTGTATTTATATGTACATTATTTGTATTTCATATGTTAAAATATATTGGTTGAGATTGTATGTTATTAGTGTTTGTTGGATGATTAATTATTTGAAAATGCACATGATCTTTTTTTGCAAGTTTAATTTTGTTGGAAATGTTCGTATTATAAGGGAGATTGTCAATTTTTTTTCAAACTTTATTAATTTCTTGTGATTTTTAAATATAAATTTATAAGACCATCCATATTTATCGAAAAAAGTATTGTGAGAAAATAATCAACGAGCTTCCTCGTATTTTGTAGTGGACTATAATAAAGACTGCTAGGAGTAAGAACAACAACAAGATAGTGTTTGCAGTAAATAATATAAGAATTTTTTAAAATTATTTCAATTTTTAATATGTTAGTATTTTCAATTACATTTTAATTAACAAATAATTATTTGTACAATCTACTCCTTTGTGTGAGCTGGTTCCCATACATTTAAAGAGCCTATTAAATGTAATCATTGTAATGTTGGCTATCAAGATAGCTCAAGAATATTATTAGGAAGATTTTTGTTTTCTCCCATTGCACTTTAATAGAATGTTTTTATGTTTGTTATTGATCATGACTTAAGAGATGAGGTATAATCTTAAATTTTTTCTATTTTTATTTATAACCCATGTGCTAATTAATTATATTTTAACAAATATCTCATAGTTTATAGGTACAATAACCTTATGTTAAGGAAGACACACTAACTATGCCCTTTCTAACAAATGAACTGGTCTACACACTAATAAATCCTTTATATATACACATGGATGAAGTCTTCAAGGCAATTAAAGTCATATGAGTAGAGATGGATATACGATTTTTTCACTAGGAGGAGTTATTTTGTGTCGAGATTGTCTTGATTAAACAAGAGATTGTACGAGAAGTGCAAACCTTACGAACTAAGATGTAAGGGTATTTCAAAGCATTTATGACACAAACTCAGCCTCAATTGTGCAATTACTTAATTTTCACAGTATTTTTGTGGTAAAAAAATAGATCGATATTAATGCCCTAATATTCAAATTGTAGGAATACCCGAATATGGAGAATGATAGCCTCTTAAACGTAATGGTAATTGCTACAGATAACATCTATTTAGAGTCTTTAGACATGTATGTCATGTATGAGGCATTTACATCTTTTGTACGATGTAAGTTTAGACAGTACAAGAGAGTTAGATCACTGGTTAATCTATTTATAAATCTTATCCAGTTAAAGAAATAAAACTTGGTAGTATTTCTCATATATATATAAGTGATGGACAAAGTTCATAGGTTAGATGTGTAGTTGTGAAGTTAGACTAGTCAAGTTATATAGTCATGCATGGTATTTGACCATACATGGGGACGAAAGTTGTTATTGGTTAGAGTATGACGTAAATAATAACCTAAATATAATATTTTATTTAATACATTTTATTTCAAATATATTAATCACATTCTTTAATTGTTCCACAAAATATTAATTCCTATCTAAATTTGTTGTAGGAGCGTCAACACAAATAGCTTATAGTTATCTTACAGTAGTGGATATTGATCGACATATATACATATATAAGTGTTTTTATTTTACTATTAAGCGATTCTAACAGTGCTAGTTTTTAAATTATTGTTGAAATGAAAATCTTACAAGCCCATTTTAAAGAGATGTGACGGAGACTACAATAGAACAAAATATCTATGGAAAGCATATCGTGGGGTCATGAAGTCCATCAATATGTGATGGGTGATATATTATCATTAGGAGATATTGCAAATGGTCCGAGGCTATGATATGACATAAATTTTGTCTACCTTTCGGTGAACGTGGATTAAAAGCATTGGATTATAGCAACAATAAATCTTTTGAGACATCAGATTGACATATACGATTTATTTGTGTCATTGATGTAAGATGATTTCATGGTGTTTTATGTTTCGTACATATCCAAACTATTACTATCTTTGTTGTGTAAGACCGAATTTTATTACATAGACCAAATATGTTCCACAATAGAATTCACATAGAGGTGACCGTGGTATATTTATTTGTAAGTACATATAGCATTTGAAACTTTAGAGAGTTTTGGATTTTGAATCATCTAATGCAAAACGATTAAAGAATATATGGTTCTAAGTTTATAGTGTTAGGAGCTAATATAATATGTACATGCACGTTTATATATATATATATATATATACATATATATAAAATATTTCTTGTATCTTATATAAGTTAAAAAAATCCTAAAAAAATTGATTGAAATTTAACTACATTAAGAATAAATATTAACATAAAAAAATATTTGAAATGATTATTTTGATCATTTCTATGTGTGACAGTTCTAACATTTACAGGTTATAAAACGTGATAGTATATTAGTAATAAATTATAACTTCTGTAGGATTGCCACATACTAATTTGAGTGTAGATTTCTTAGCATGCTAAGTCTTTACATATGATACTAATAATGGATGTTAGTTTGAATGATTTCAGCTATGTACAATCAATTACATTTAGCAAACTTATTGTTTATGAGCTTACCATTATATTAAAAAGTCGTTTGGCGATGTCCATCAGATAATTGATCTAATAAGCACGTGTACTTAATCTATCCATCTCGCTTGAAAATATGTATTCTCCTACACGTTTTTTCTTGAACTCGTTATTTACACCTTTTAACAATACATTTGACTTTAAAATAGTTAGATGTAAACTGATAAATTTTGAATTAAAAATTTTATTTCATTTAAGTAAATCTTTAGGCAATTTTTCTTTATTTTTATAAAGTTTCTTGCTTACTATTTCACCATCTGTAGAATTAAAAGACTCATTTGATGGAAGTGTAAATAGTGGCAGGATTATAGACAATGTGTGTAGCGGACCTATAACTTCATATGCACTTGTAGACATATAAATATTTGGAGACACATGAAAATTGAAAGATAAATCAATCACTTTTAGTATAACAGGTGACATATAGACATTGCAAGACACGTAAAAATTATATAAAGTGATTGACTATAGAAAATCCTGTGTCTTGAGTTTTCAAGGACATCCTTGATACAAGGTATTTAGGATGTGTCATTCAATTCTATATTTTGTTTACCTTTAACATCATCATAATAGTCACTCCTGAGATTGACATTATATCGAATTGGATAATACAATATATGCACATTGATAGTAAAAAGTATAAAACTGACTTGATTATTATCAGTTAAAGAAAACAAAATATTTGTAAAATTTATTTGTACTCATAATACGAAAAGGTGTACATAAGCGATTGCTTGTGTTGTGGGAGCAACTTTGTAAGACTTAAATACGATAGAAAGTGGTATAAAATTCTTAACTATTGATACTTGGCCACTAATTTCAACAAAAAAGACAACATTTCTATTATTTTTTATTTCACATAGTAGTGAGTTAAGTGATATTAAAGGAAGGCAATGTCTATATATTATTCTTAATTTCGTTTTGAATTTAACTAGATTTACCTTAAGTAAAGAATATAGCTTGTTGATTAATTTTTGATACTTTATATTATGATTAATGGTTAAACCATATGTCTTGCCACCATTGTAAATTTTACTGTCATTTGCCGAAGTCTTCTATCACCCTCTAGAAATAATTATTAAATAAACAGTTGCTATTTATGTCAAAAACAAAGCTATTGTCAAATATGAATATCAAAATATTATCAATTTAGTAAAAATTCAAAAAATGATGTGTTTCGTCAATAGATTTTGTTTTCTTTGATAAATTTAATGGAGACAATAAATTTCTTGATGATATTTGTTAAATTAGAATTTTTGTTTACGAAATTGTTGAGATAAATATGATCTCAATGAAGTTTGTTGAAATTTAAACAAATTTATTAGGACTCAATGAAAAATGTTGAGATACTTGAAAAATATCAAAATTGATACTATTTATCATCTTTTTTGTGGGTTCAGTAAGTATGTTCATAGAAAATCAACAAAAATTACATTAAAAAAAGTAATGATTGTGCATAAACTAAAAAATAACATTTCTTAAACTTTAAGATGTATTAAGCAGGCAAAAATTACTAGCATGATAGCACAAATTTTATTTTCACATTTGAAAAATAAAACATACATATATAATACAATGTAGTGTTACTGAGTTATTTATTTATCAAATTTGTTTATCATAATCATAAGCTTGTCGAATGCTAAACAAAGTTAGCGCTCTTGATTTTTTGTTGTATTGATTGATTTTTATTGTTAATGAATGAATTATTTAGCAAAAATACAAAACAAAACAATCGGATGATGCATTTAGCCAGGCTTTGTCAATTACAAAATTTTGCTGGAGCAAAATAATCATCAAGGAGCATATTTGGCCCCAAATATAAGTCTTATTTGAGTTGGGCTATAAATGTTAAATGATATAAAAATTGGGCCATTTTTGTGTAGAAGGGAAATTAAATAATAATAAAAAAAAGAAAAAGGTATTAAAACATGTACACACAACCGCCATAAATTATGGGCCAATCTGAACCGTCCACCACTAGTCGGCCCATAGGCGTAGACAAGGTTGGATCCAAATCCAATCTATCATGCCCACAGCAGATTGATGTTTATGTTATCCCGCACTCGTCTTGGCCGCAGGTTCAAGCCACGTGCACGTTAGAGATTCAAACTAACATCAGACAGTAGTACTCATAGATGCACCCAATCATAACTCACCAATCAAAATCTGTTTTGTTTTACGAGCAGTGTCTTCTCGCCAGAACATCGCGAGACCGAGGAGAAAAAAATATTCAGGTGAGTGATCGATCACAGTCAATTCTCTGTATCGGCAGAAATCTCTATATTCATTTTTGTTTTCTAGTTCTGATTTTTTCTTTTTGGCTGAATCTTAAATTTATTCATTTCTCCGCCGTGATTTTGTGGCAATATTTGTACAGAATTTGAAGGTAATTTAGATTTAATTCCAAAAGCTTCATTTTTTTTTCTGAAATTTCGTAAAATCTGAAGAATTTTGAGTTTCAGTATTAAAATTTTGTAAAAACTGTAAAATTTGGTGGAATTTTTGCTATAATTGAAGTTGATTTAGCAGATTTGACCCGCTTTGCTTATTCTAGAGAATTTGTATATAGAATTTGACTTGATTGATGTTCTTTCTATTCTCCGGATTTTCAGGTCTTTGAATTGGAGTAATTTTGCGAGGTTTTAAGTTTTTCAATATCAATGGACCATGCTGGACTTACAACAGAGCAGGTTAGTGATGTGATCTGATCTCTCGATTTTATCATTGTCAATTTTTGTAGATTTCCATAACATGGGAACAACTGTGTATGTAATATTATGAGTAGGGATCAAATTAGTTCTAATCTCGTACCATGACACTTTTGTTCTGTTGCTGGAAATTGAAATCTTGAGGGCTTGTTTTGATGGGAAAGTTCACGGAACAAGGAAAAAAAAAGAACACAGTACTGGGTATACTTGTTATGATATCTTTCATTTCTTGGACCTTTAGAAGTATTGGGATTCGGCTAAATCTAGTATGGCCATGGGTGTAGGTAATTTTAGTTTGTCTTTGTTTTGAAATGAAAGTGAGGAACATATTAGTTAGTCCAGCTCAATAACACTATTGTGTTTAGTTAATAGTAGCTAACATGGCCAGATATCAGTTTCCAGTATGGTTCATTTTTCCTTGATCTTTGATTATGAGTATGTTATTTGGTGTGGTGCTGTGTCAATGATTTCTTCTTATAAAGAATTTAATTATGTCAGCATATATTTTGCTTAACATCTTCTCTTGTTTTAAAGGTTCTGAAGAGGGACATCCCATGGGAGACATACATGACAACTAAGCTGATTTCAGGAACAGGCCTTCAGCTGTTAAGACGATATGATAACAGATCTGAAAGTCACCGGGCACAGTTGCTGGATGATGTAATGTTCATGGCTCTTCTTAGTCTTTAAGCTGTGTATTAGTTCTCTTTCTGTCTCTTTCTTTCTCTTTCATGTTTCTTTGTCTTTGGGGATTAAGTCTTTTGAACTCTTCTTGGACCGTTTTCTTTTCATAATAAGGAAACAAGGACACTCACACAGTCAATAATATTATTAACAAGTTAATTGTCTCTTACAGGATGGTCCATCTTATGTTCGGGTGTTTGTTAACATTTTAAGGGATATATACAAGGAAGAAACAGTGGAATATGTTCTGGCTTTAATCGATGAGATGCTTGCAGGTAATGGAGGGAATTTGGCCATCTTGATAGAACATGTATTCCAGCAAATTAAGCTATTATTTTATTTCCTTTGGCAGCAAACCCGAAGAGAGCCAGATTATTCCATGATAAGTCTCTTGCAAATGAAGATACATATGAACCTTTCTTAAGTTAAGTGTCTAAGCTAAAATTTTAGAATGTTAGACTGTAGTTGATCCTTTCATGATTTATCACGTCTCATTTTGTCCGAATGTTGTCCTGGTCATGCTTTCTTTTAGAATATGAGATTTCTGTCATACACATATCTTTTGGGGACATGAAACACATACACATGCTTACACGGCTACACATGCTTACACGGCTACACATGCACACACCCTTGTTGACAAGGAATTTTGTTCAATATCTTTTGGTCTGTAGTTACTATGTCATGTTTTTTATTTGTTTCTCTTTCTGAAAATTGGAAGAAGACAACAATTTACCTTTTATTAGAATCTGTGAGTAGCTGCAAACAATCTATGGTTTTTTTTTTTAATGTTATTTAACATGATCTAAAACTAAAACAACACGCTTGGTCCAATTTCAGATTGCTGTGGAAAGGTAACTGGTTCATACAAGAAAAAAGCTGTAAGATACTAGCCGCAATGGTAAGGTACTTAAAACATGATCGGTCTACTCAATAAGTGAAAATTTAACATATTAACCTAAATTACCTAATATAAAATCTTCAGTTATTGATTGTGCAATCCTTTTTGTAATCATAGTGCCAGGTCAAAAACCCTGGATGGCATTTTCACAAATGGGGAAGCCTCAAATTCAAAGAGCAAATTCATTACCATTGATGATGTTTTGAGAGGATTGGTTGAATGGCTTTGTGCACAGGTTAATTTTCAGCTTTAATTATATAGATGTTTTTAAATGCGACTGGTGCTAAATTGTATGTTATGGCTGGAAAGTTTGCACCTAGGTTTTTGTTGGTTAAGGAAGTCTTAGCAAATTGAAAGCCTTCGTTCATTATTGGTTCAGATAAGAAAAATTTTTGGTGAAAGTAAACTTAGCAGATGAAATAATGTGGAAATATGGTTGAAATCCAATGTATTGCGTATTTGGAGCCATATAGTCACTTCTAGTTATTGGAACTATTAGCAGTTAGGTCATATTCTTAATTTCAGGCTAGTGATGGACTTAACAACAATCATTCAGTCTTTGTAGAATAGTAGAACAAGAATTTTATATATGTTGATGTAATGCTCTAAATTTCAATGAAGATTAGAGTTTTTGGCTTCTTTTGAGCTCATTTAGGGTGAAATCCTGATGCTCGGTTTGACTTTTACATCTGTTAAATCTTTCTTCTTATTCTCTTTCTTGATAGTTTTAAGCAAGTTGTTTCACCTCTATGCTTTCTAGTGAAGAGTGTTTTGAAGTGTTGCATTGTCCTTTTAGTGGATCTTCCTTTTTTTAGTACAGTTTCAGAATCGGTTGTTCTCTGAGGTGATATTGTCATAAGAACATAGTCCTGATGCAGTAAGTTGTGTGCAGCTGAAGCAGCCTTCCCATCCTAGTCGTGGCATTCCAGTCACTGTCAATTGCCTTGCAGCATTACTGAAGGAACCTGTAGTGAGATCTTCCTTTGTTCAAGCAGATGGGGTGAAATTGTTGACTCCTTTAATTTCTCCTGCATCAACTCAACAATCTATCCAGGTAACTTTTTCATATTCCAGGTAGCTACTATGTAGTAACTTATTTTGAACACAAGTTGAAACCCCCCAGTCCTGCTAGTTAGCAGGTTCCAGGCTGGATGAGCATTTTGTTCATACTTACCATTTTTGTTCCACTACTGTTTACTTTTGGTACGGATAAATGAAGTTCTCATGCTTCACTTTTAGTGAGCAAACATTACTTGGGCAACAAAATTTCCATAATTGACTTTTTATTCTCACTGTAACAGCTCCTTTATGAGACCTGTCTCTGTGTCTGGCTCTTATCTTACTATGAGCCTGCAACTGAGTACCTGGCAACTACTAGAACCCTGCCACGACTAATAGATGTTGTAAAGAGCTCCACAAAGGAGAAGGTGAGGTCTTTTTTCTTGGAATTTAATGTTCATTTTCAGTTCATTTAGTTTTTCTTTGTTTTGCCATTCACAACACTTTAGAAGAAGATTTGCTTGATGAGCAGGTAGTAGTTTTGCATTTTGTCAGCTTTTTCCATTTTCCATTCTCACAAATATCCTACATATTGTTCTTAAGAAGATTATATATAAGGACTACTGCAGTGCAAGACATATATCATCTATGTCAATATTATTGAGTAGTTCTGTTTAAATGTATATTTTTGTTTTCTTATGGAAGAAATGGACTATTTTCTTATTCAAAACGATATACTGGTAATTAAAGATGGGTATGTTCTGCTAGGTTGTCAGGGTGGTTGTCCTGACTCTTAAGAACTTGCTCCCAAAAGGTACTTTTGCTGCTCAGATGATAGACCTGGGACTGCCTCAAATTGTTCAAAGTTTGAAAGCACAAGCATGGAGTGATGAGGTAAGAGGAGTTGTGTGCTGTTTATTTTCTCTTTTCTGGCTGATTGTATAACTATCTAGTTAATATATTGAGTTAGCTTAAGGGAGGTGATGCAACTGTTTGCTATTGATTGGTACATTTTCAATGAATTTATATGACAAATTTTTTCTCTTTGACCTTCTTTCTTTTTAAGTATGGTGCATTAGAAAACTCATGACCTATGTGATGACAATACTTATTATTGGAGTTGTAATGGTACTCTACGGCCTGTAGGGGTTATGCTCACTTGACTCTTCATACCCTATAGTTGGGTTCAGCTAGACAATTATGATTTTGGTATTATTATGCTATATTATCTTTTGTTTGATGTGGATGAACTATATGTTGTTCTCCTCCTCAATGACTGTTCCTGTCATTATTTATTGGACAGTTTCAATCAAAATAATCCTTGATGAAAGTTCTGGTCATTTTTAATTGAAACCGTACGATCTTGATAACTTATTGTCCTTGCTTGATGCTACTTCTAATGGCAGATAATTTCCTTCTTTCATCTGGATAATAATGTTCTTTATATTACCATCTTTTTTCTTTGGTTTTCTAGCATTCTATTTAATAAGGCTTGTGCCCTTTTTCCTCTTTATGAACAGAGTCTGATAATGTACCGTATTAGTCTGATAACATGTTGGTATCCATTACAAAAATAAGATTCTTGTCATTAAATTCATACACAGATGTTACATTGAGCATGAACTTGATCAAGTTGAGTTTTACAATTGCAGCGGTGCTCAAAAGTACCCACAAAAATGAGACTCTACTTCCATTGCTCAATTTTGTTTGCCTGTTAACCTTATGATATTTTCCCCTCTTGATGCTGTTATGCATAATATATTTTTAAAAATCTTTCTTAGGATTTATTGGAGGCTTTGAATCAATTGGAAGAAGGTTTGAAAGATAATATCAAGAGATTGAGTTCTTTCGATAAGTACAAGCAAGAAGTCCTCCTTTGCCATCTTGACTGGTCTCCCATGCACAAAGATCCTTTATTCTGGCGTGAGAATATTTCAAACTTCGAAGAGAATGATTTCCAGGTATTTCGTATGCTATGGACATTGTTTTCATTATTATTATTTTTTTTGTTCTGCTTTAATTTTTCTGAATCTGCCTACGGTTCTCTACGAGGCTTCGGTAATACTAAGACATAGTCTTCTTTCTCAGATTCTAAGGGTCCTCATAACAATTTTGGATACATCCAGTGATCCAAGAGCTCTTGCCGTTGCTTGCTTTGATCTCTCGCAGTTTATCCAGCACCATCCGGCGGGGCGGGTAATCGTCACAGACCTGAAAGCCAAGGATCGGGTGATGAAACTGATGAACCACGAGAACGCAGAGGTTACCAAAAACTCCCTTCTCTGTATTCAAAGGCTTTTCCTAGGCGCCAAGTACGCGAGCTTTTTGCAGGCCTGAGTTCTCTTCCTATGAGGTTTAATGGTTTGTGGTTCTTCGGTATCATCTACCAGGGAAATACTTTGTAATGAATGATTTGGCACCAAATTCGGGTCGTCAGATCTGGCCTTTCCAAGTAGTACATAAATCAGGACTCTCTATCCTCGGTCAGTGGTATCGGGCCATGAAGTAATGTGAGAATTTAATTTATTTTTGGATTTGGAGATGAGGAATAAAATCTGTCTGTATTAGTGTTTGGTTTAAGATACTATTACGTTGCGCATAAATATTATGTTTTGGCCTTGTGTTGCCGTTAGAATTTCTTTGTCGCAGCTTCACTTGTTTCTTCTATAATTCCTGAGATTGATGACCTTCATACAAATAGTCCTAGCCTATCTTATTTTCGGAATATTCGTGGGTTGAGGTGTTCAATGNACAAATAGTCCTAGCCTATCTTATTTTCGGAATATTCGTGGGTTGAGGTGTTCAATGTATCGGCTTGGACGGATTTTGTCCATCACTAGGCCTACCGTAACTTTTTCAATTCAATCCAATCTATTTCATGATAAAATTAGGTCTGATTTGATTCAATTGACAAAAACAAATTCAATCCAATCCGACCTGAATCAATACAAACTAAAAATATATATAATTTTAATATTTTTTTATTTAAATTTACTTAAATAATATTTAAACTTCTAAACAAATATACTAGTTCAAAATAATAATAATAATAATAATAATAATAATAAATATGCCAATAATTGTAATTGAATTCTCTAAAAAGAGATTATTTAAAAAAATTAAAATAACAAAACAAATCACTAGAATAATAATAAAATATACAATAAATTTTTATGAAATATTAGAAGTACAGTAATTTTGTAATTTATCATTTAACAGAAAAAAAAAGTATAGAGTAATTTTAAAGCGTTAAAAAATATATATATATATATATTAATTGTTGATAAATATATAATTTTTTAAAATTTAGGTATAAAATATTTTTAATATATTAATTAAATTTAGTTAATAATATAATATTTTTTATTTAATATATTATTATATTATTTTTGACGAATTTCATCCAATTTTAGATGCAAATTCTGATCCGATCCATGGATTAGACGGATTGGGTTGGATTGGATTCTTAACACCTCTATATGTGGGTTTCTAAAATATCGGTTACTGAAAAAATACACTAAAGACGCAAAGAGGCTGTTAAAAAAGGGCAGCGAGAAATGGAGACGGAAAAAGTGAAAGAGAAAGAGAAGGAGAAGGTTTGCAAGAGGTGTAAGCAGACCTACACTGCTTCATCCAACAGCTCTTCTTCTTGCCGTTTTCATACTTCTTTCTTCGTTTGCCGTCGTCACGACGACCAAAAAAGGTAACCCCCTACCATTGCTGATCATTTCGTATACCCATTTCTTCAAATTGAATGTTTCTCTCAGTTTTTTATTATACTTCCACGGACCCTTTTGAGTCTTTTGCATTTTTGGTTGGATGTTGTTTGGAAAGAAAAATCACGCCAGCTAAATGGAGCTTGATGAAACTAAGTATTTATTGGGGATTCATCCGTGTTCTCTTCCCAATTCTCGTTCATTTGGTTGGTTATTATTGAACGATTTTGAAATATTAATGTACTTTTGGAATGAATAAATGCTGTTGAATAATTTTGCCAGCTGCCTCCTGGTTGAGTTTTCTGTGGTTTGTGAAGGAAGCTGTGACAGATTGTAGCCTTCAGTTAGTGAAGAAAACTGCTTGCCAAATTTGGTAGCATAATGAATGAATATACACATGATGTAATATTACCCGGTGATTGCAATACAAAGAGCTATTCAAGACTATTCATAATGCTAGACATTCCAAAATTTATTCCAAAAAATGCATCCCCGAATATGTGGCATTCATCGTTTGGTTGATTTGGGTGTGTAAAAAATGATCTGGAAAATTGTAAAATTTTATCGTCCAATTGATGATTCCCATCTCATTTGCCATATAATTTGGGATGCACCGGTTGGGATATCTAGCATTCCTCGTTTGTTACAGTGGCACAAATCTCACAATGCTAATAGACAAATGTTCTTTTCTCAGTTAGTAGTCTATTGGGCCTTGTCTGTAAGGTGGTAGTATCGTTAGCATTTCAAAGAGGCTCCGGAGGTGGGATTAGTACTTGTATTGCTTGGGAATATTTGGGTTTGAAAGAGACAGAAAGCTTTTTAAGGAGTGAAACAGTTCATAACAAAGCTAAAAGCTGGAATTTTCTGAAGCTTGTTTTCTAGGTTTTTCAGTTTCCACTAAACTACCTTTTGAGTTTATATAATCCCATTGCTGCATACTGGGTTAGAATCCTTGCAAAGCACTACTAATGCACCTATTTTTTTTACTCCATTTAAGATGGTAGATTCATTGTGCATTGTGGGCATGCATGTTGCGTGCTTTTCTTTTTCTTGGTTAGTTTGTTTCCGAGGGAAGGGGAAGAAGGCGAGACAGGACAAATACAATTGTTATAATTTTAAGACATTTGAAGAACTCAACGGTGTGGTTTTAATTTCTTCTAAAAGTTTAGGGAGACTGTAATACATGTTAGAAACTGAACTATGTGGTAATGAATCTCTTCATATTGAATCGCATGACTATAATTAAGTTTTAAGAACCTTTAGAGAATTCAGTGTAGTACATGTTATATATTGTATACCATGGATGTCTACAAAAATTGTTGGCTTGATCTTCTCACCTTTTCCTGGTTTCAATACTAGCTGCTGGGAAGAGATTGTTCATTTTCTTCTATTCCTCATAGTCTAGACCATGTCTTGATTAGAGAAATTCTTGAGATGAGTTAGGAGTTCAAGAGTTCAAGTTGATGAAAATGCCATGCTGCAGAGGGAGTGTGAAATGGACAGCACCTCATTAAGAGCGATGGTGGGTTGACTATGTACAGACTGAGAATAAAAGTATAATAAGATAGACACATTCACAATGGATGTTCATGATTTGCTTTTATTTGATTTCATGGGAAAATAGAAACAAAAGGGAGTATGAAAGAGAAAAAGCCGCAAATATTCCGTGAAAAGACATGAGGGTGGTTGCATGCGTGTTATTAGAATGAAGATGTATTTTCAGGTTATGTACCCATTATTTGTGAGTGCCGGTCATAAAGATTGAATGTTAGGGAAGAAAAAATTGATTGCAGAATATCCAACATTTGGAAATCTTCATCTGTAATTGAATTGGGGATATCATTGCTTGCAATGTTCCTTTGCTTATGGAATACAGTTGTGCTTATTATTTTGTTCTAGACAACTTTTTCATATTTGCTGTTCATCACATGAGAATGGACAGAGCTCTAATCAGTTGATGTTTTCTGGTTTTGATTCGTTGAAGGTACTATGAATTGGGACCTGATGATCCGCCATATGCTGCCAAGTTCTACGATTGCTGTGGGGCCGAGGATCCTGATGCCTCTGGTTGCACCACTAGTTTCCATGTCTCTTATGATGATGATTGATGTAATATTTCTCTTCTTCATCACCTATTACTTGACTGTATATTAAATTTGTAGCTATCCCCATGTCTCCTCTATTGAGACACACCATTTCCTGCTGTTGGATATCTTCCATATCTTTGCCAGTTATAAACTGGGTCCTTGTATCTTAAATTTTCAATTTCTGTCTATAATTTCATGGGTTGATATGGCTTGAATTTCAACTAATGATCCAAGGTATGAAGCCCTTAGTCAGACAACATAATAGTGAATTGATGTTACATGTATGGCGTTGGGACTGGTCTTCCTGTTCTCTTTTTACCTAATAGATATGAACTAGAGATATAAATTGCATAGGCATGTTTTTAGCTATAGTCTATGCATAAAAGTATAAAGCCAAGATTTTTAATGTAGTGTTAATTAGGTTTATAGCTTTCTAGTGAATATTGTATAATGGATTCTTATTGATGAAAAAATCCCATTCAAATACACATATAGTATAAATTTGTTAATGACTGTCATATTCATGACTGTTGCTAGCATTTTTCCAAAATGTTCTGCCTGAAATTAGGAAAGTCCATAATTTGGTTGCATGGTGAGTTTCATTCACATGCAAATATGCGCAGGAAAGATGAGGCTGGCAGAGGGAATAATCAAAGGCAAAAGAAAGAAACAAGAATGTTTCCTACAACAAGCTGGTGGTACCTCTTGTCTTTGCTTGACCTCTCTCATCACCTTTTGTTTCTCTGCAAGTATCAGCCGTTTTTGATCCCACCCCACCATATGCATGACAGTTTTTGGGATTTTCTCTCCCTTTTTTCAGATCCCAATTTGGTTAAACTTTTGTCTTAAATAGTTTATAATAATAGTACTTGAAATTAATTTTATTTACTCTTGTATTGGATTTGCCTTTATATTATTTTGATGGCTTAGTTTCACTTCACATTATTATTGTCTTCATTAGTTTATGAGAAGATAAATGTGAGAAATTTAATTCGTGTCTTACAACATGGAAAAGGAAAAGAATTGATTCATTGGCAATAGTAGAAGCATAATTGGATTGAAGTTGAAACATGGCATGTGGCAGACATGTGCATTGTTTGTATAATTAATGCTATTGTATTGCAGTTAGCTTAGCTGTATCATCTCATCTACTTCACATTAATAAGCCTAAGGTTAGCATATTGTCCATAGTTGTTGGATTGGGTGTTGAGATTAAGATTTAATTAACATAGTAAGTTAGACTGGCAGTACAAATGGAATGTTGGAAACCCAACTCAAGAAGCAGCCAAATTCCAAGATTTTCGCTTGTTCTCAAGCAATTGGATATGAGATTTTGGTTTACCATGTAGTCAAATGAAACTGATAAAATTAATTCTAACTGCTAATTTCAACCCTCTTTTGACAAAAGAATAATTGAGTGAGTTTGGAGGTGTTAATGCATTTAATTAGATAATAATCGGCATTCATACTTTGATAATAGATTATTGAAGATTGAAAGAGAAAGAAAAAGCATGCTAAAAAGTTTTCAAAAAGGGCAAATTTCACTTATCTCCCTTAAGGTTTAGTCTTTTCACAACCTAACTTTTCTAGTATGAAAAAATTTCAAAAATGTCTAAATTATATTCTTGTTTGATGATGATATTATGGTGACAATTTTATTATTATTTTATGTTAAATAGAGGTCAACATAAATTCTATTTGTTTAATAATTATATTAAGAAATAAAAATTTTAATTAAGTATTATTATTAAATGGTTATACTTGCTATAATTTTGTCACTCATTTAATAATTTTTTTTTTGGTATATTGTAATACATTTTATAATATTTATGGTATTATTTACTTAAATATTAATAAAATTATTTTAAATGTAATTCAATACCTTTTAAAATATGACAAATATCATTAATATTTTTTAAAATATATATAAAAATATAAAATAAATTTATTAATAAATGAGTTTGTGTAGCATAATTATTTAAATAATTAATCAATTTATAAATAAATTTACATATTAAAAATTTAAACTCGAATTCAATATGATTAATAATCGTATTATTTCACCTATTTAAAAATTTTGTCAATTTATATCAATTTGAATATGTAAATTTTGTCTGAAGTATGTGTCGATTTGATAAATGAAAAAGTTTTAAATAAAATAATCTTACTATATCATCTAGTAAAATCATTCAATTAGAAAAGAGAGAGAAAAATATATATTGATTAAAAATAATAAAAATTAAGAAAAGTTATTTATTATTATTATTTATTTCACTCTTGCTTGTTTATTTATTTTATTAATTTTTTTTTTAATTTTTAGTCAAGAAAAAAAAATAATGGAGGATTATAATGTCTCACTTCTTTGAGCTAAAATAGATTAATTTATAAAATTATCTCTTACTTTTTTTTTTATAATATATTGTTAGTGTAGGTAAATATAAGACTCTCGCACAATAAAATAATAATGTTAATTTTGTTTAATTAAAAAATAAAATTAATTAAATAATTAAACAAAAATTACATTGAAAAAGCTTCTTCTTTTACAATTTAAAAATTCATATCAAAAGCAAATTTACAATAGTGATGTTGCACCCAATAAATAAAGTGGTGGTTGTGATTTCATTTCATTTTTAATTTTAATGAAATTGTAGACCCCACAACGAACGATCAGACGGATGATTTCGAAAAGGATCCATGCACATGGGATAATGTGACACACTGGATTATTACCTCTCTCACTTCACAATTTCTACTCATTTCATTCCCACTAATAATCCAAGAGACTGTAAAATGATAAGTTTAATTAACACAATTAAACATCAAATTTGGCGTGTTAATTTGGTTATTCAAATAAATGATTTTATAATTAGTTAATTAAATTACTTGTTGAAGGCAATACAACTGTGTCCCATAATCTCAAAAGAGCCATTTAACCAATAAAACCAATACAAGCCATATCCTTCCTTGTCCTTACTTTCTTGTCCATTTCCATCCATTGTTATATTTTTCCATTCCCCCTAATTCAACCTAAATCAACCTTCTTTTCTTCAATTAATGGACTGTAATTCAATTACTGATTCAGTTATGTCTCTATCAATTGATTCAACTGAGATAATCTCATGAAATGGTATAAAATATTTACTATAATTTGTTATATATTTGATCAAAAGATGAAATTGAGAAATTTTAAAGATAAAGAAATCATAAAATTTGAGTTAATAGTTAATAAATTATAAAATAAATAATAAAAAATTTTAAACAAATAATAGAAGATTATTTGGGTCAATCAATCTTTTGAAACTATAAGACCACTTAAATTTCATGATTAGATCATTATAAAAATTCAAAATGCAACTATATCATGAGATAAGATTGTGAGCACACTAATCCCATTGAGCATTCATGATCCAATTATATATAAGAGTATTAGGATTGAATTTTGATTAAAATCTGTTAAGGGTGAAATCCCACCTAATAGCTAATCATAGTTCTTCCAAATTGCCACAATTGGAAGTAATATTTAGCAAGATTTATAATTTATTGGTTACTAGTCACCTTCTCACCATATAAGAATGAAAAATAAATGTGTTAATTAATTTGCATCTCCAATTGCAAATTGAGCATATGGATTTCACCCACGTTATCTAATTAACACTTTTTAGAACTTGAAGAGGATAACAAATGGAATTAAGGTCAAATTTGGACTTTTAATTGAAGTATTTAGCATCTTATTTCTATTAATTAAAAAAAAAAGGAAAGGAAAAGAAACCATGTTGTAAATTACTATAAGATGTATGAAGACTTTTATCCAATAAATAAAAATTAATTTTTTTTCTTGATTAAATTTAGAAAAAAGTAAAATTTGGTTGAATTCTAGAATTTCTAATGCTATGCATGAAAGTATGTTCAACTATTGCAATCAAGATGGAGAATTAATTATTGTTCATTATTGAAAGAAGGGAACCAAAAAAGAGTATACTTTTACAAAAGAAAGGAGGTGGGTTGAAAGTTATCAAATCAAATAAAATAAATAAATTATATTACTTGTCTTTTTCATATGCTATTGCATCATGCACAATAATGATCTTAAATTGGATCAATACTTGAAAATTTCCTTCACTTTTACCCATCACTTGTATTAATTAATTATTGATAACACTAATTTGCTTCATTAATGAACATACAAACTTTAAATATGCATAGCATTTTTCTTTCAAAATTTATGCATACCAAAAGTATTTGTGTACAAATTTGACACTATTTAATGTAATTTATATGTAATTTAAGATGATTAAATAAAATTTTTTAAGTAAGATAGTTTTATCACATAAATAAGTAAAATTATTTAATTAATAAAATAAGATAAATTTATTTATAAATATTGAATAGAAAAAAATAAAAAAAGGTCTTATCATTTAATTAATATAATGAAAAAAATTTATAAAATTATATTTAAAATTTTTTAATTTATTATTAATAAATAAATTTATCTTATCTTATTTATTGAATAACTTCGTCACATTAATTATATTAAAATAGAACTATTTTACTTAAATTTTTTAAAATTAAATTAAAAAATTTAATAATAATAAATAAAATAATTAGAAGATGTTTCAACTAATAAAAGATTATAAAAGATTATAAATGAACAACACATATTTTATTTTATTAGTGTTATGAGAAACTCTGTTAACATATATTTTTTAATAAATAATTTTAAAAAAATATTATAAATAATTAAAATTTAAAATTTAAACTACATAATATAAAAAAAATAAAACAGAACTTAAAATTAAAAGAATTAATATAAAAATTTAAAAAATTAAATATATAAGAATTGTAGGCAATTCGAGTCTTGAAAATTAATTAATTTAAAAAATAAAACACAACTTAAAATTTCATAAATTTTGTTTTAATTTATTTGTCTCAAAATTTAGGAAATGAATACTCGAAAGATTTACAAATCGAGTAGACAGAGACAGAGAGAGAAAAACAGAGCAGATTTTAATAATATTGTTTACGTAGAAAAAACTGTTTGTCAATGGAACACATGATCAGCTTTTTCCTGAAAAGCAGAAAACCAAAGCTCTGAAAAGGGTTTTACCAATTCCATTCCTTTGGACAGAGCAACAGATCAGAAATGGCAGTACAATCAGAGGGGCATTCTTGAACTTTCTCCAAAAAGGGGATAAACTTCTCATTCAGACAGACTGAGGGAGAGAGAGAGAGAGAGAGAATAGAGTGTTAAAGGGAGCACAGTAACTACTACAAGTGCTGGGTTGGGTTGTGTTAACTTTTGTGTCTGTGGTCAGCCATTCTAGAGACAGAAACAAGAAAACAAATTATTTGGTTTTGTTTCCCCTGCTGTAATTTTGCTCTCTGCTACTGCTTCAACTTTGCTATCGTTGTTGGTTTTCTTGTGTTTGCTATTGTTGTTGCGGGGAAAATAGAGTTTTATCCCCACCATCACTCATGATCTGAGAAACAAATTTGAAAACTTTGAACTCGCCTCACATTTACATTATATCCTCTTATTCTCTTAAAAAGAGATGTCAGCATTTTAGCAGCTCTCATTTTACACATTTCCCAGTTCCTCTCTTGCATCTTTATCTGCTTCAACATCCGTATCTCTGTCTATTTCCCATCACCGCCATAGCCATGTCAACCAAATCCAAGTAAGTACACTCACTCTCTACTTCATCCGATGTCGAAATCACCTTCTATCTCCAGATCTGACTTTTTTTTTTTTTTAATGATCTTCATATCTGGGTTATGTAAATTTTTGGACTATTTTGCTCTATTTTCAAACGAGAATAAATTGTTCTTAATATGCTAAAGGATCTGCAAGTTATGTTTTTCCCTTTCTTTACTTTTTTTTTTTTTTCTGGTCAAAAGTTTTAACTATGCTTCTGTTCTATTTGATTTAAAGTGTAAAATTTTTGTTTCTCTTACTTTGTTACCCTATTATCTTAACTATGAAGACGATTTTCGATTAAAAGTTTTGGTTTTTATTTCGTTTTTTATGTGGTTTTCATTAATTTGCTTAATTTTTAATCCTTATCTTAATTTATTAGTTCTTTTTTTTTTGGTTTAATTTTTCATTAATGGCTTGGATCTGTTATTGAACCGATTTTCATATTTCTGTGTATGTGTGCTAGATTACTTGGATCTAGTAGTGAACTTCTGATGCTAAAATTGCCTTCAAAGTTTCTATATTTGACGCAGATTCATATTTATTTTGATACTCAGTGCAATGTGTTTCAGTTTTGGCAAGAGTTATGCTTACATATATGACACTTTATCTGTATACAATGGGTTATGATTTGGTAAGATAATGAAAATACTTTGAACTTGAGCAGATCTGGTTCTTCTGAAACTCCTAGCAAACCTTCACCTGCTACTCCTAGAGTGAGCAAACTTGGTAGGGGAGTGACTAAGCCAGAACCTGATTCACATTCTCCCCAAAATGCTCGGCTTTCTGTTGATCGATCCCCACGAACTGTCAACTCTAAGCCTTCCATTGATCGTCGATCACCTAAGGTTGCTACCACTCCGCCAGCAAAGGCTGCTTCCACACCTGACGTAAGTTTTAGTAATTGACTATGAAGTTTTTATGCTTTTCAGGTGCAATTTGGTTCTGTTTCAAAAAATGTGTTTTTGAACTTCCCATTAACTTTACATCCAAAAGACCATGATATTGTGGATACATTGCCGTGAATATTATGGTCTACCATTTGAAAAATGCTGGGCAATAAAAATCTATATTTTAGCAAGAAGTGGCAGCTCTCAAGACATGAACATGCTGTTGTGTTAGAACCAAGCTCTCCTTATTGTGAAACTAGTGCAAACATTGATCTGCAATGTTATTTGATTTTGGTTTTCAGAAACCCCAATCACGGATTACAAAGGGATCTGAATTGCAGGCTCAATTGAATCTTGTTCAGGAAGATCTTAAGAAAGCAAAAGAACAGATAGAATTGATTGAGAAAGAGAAGGCACAAGCAATCAATGAACTGAAAGAAGCGCAGAGAGTTGCTGAAGAGGCAAGTGAGAAACTGAGAGAGGCTGTGATGGCTCAAAAACGTGCTGAGGAGAGTTCTGAAATTGAGAAGTTCCGGGCTGTTGAATTGGAGCAGGCAGGAATCGAGGCAGCCCAGAAAAAGGAAGAGGAATGGCAGAAAGAGGTCGAAGCTGTGAGGAACCAACATGCTTTGGATGTTTCTGCTCTTCTCTCTGCTACACAAGAGCTCCAGAGGATAAAGCAAGAACTAGCAATGACTACTGATGCAAAGAACCAGGCGTTGAGTCATGCTGATGATGCCACTAAGATTGCTGAGATTCATGCTGAAAAGGTGGAGAATCTTTCATCTGAGTTGATCCAATTGAAGGCCTTGCTTGATTCAAGGAGTGTGTCAGAGGCCATTGAGAATAAGGAGCTGGTGTTGAAGCTTGAGGATGAGATAGATTCTTTAAAGCACGAACTTGAGAAATGTAAAACTTTTGAGCAAAAGCTTATGGAAAGAGAAGCTTCTATTGAACAGCTTAATGTTGAGCTAGAGGCTGCAAAGATGGCTGAATCTTATGCTCGTAATTTAGTGGAAGAGTGGAAAGTCAGGGTTGAGGAATTAGAAATGCAGGCGGATGAAGCAAATAAGTTGAAGATATCTGCATCAGAATCCTTGGATTCAGTCATGAGACAACTAGAGGGAAACAATGCTAAATTGCATGATGCAGAATCTGAAATTGCTGCTCTTAAAGAGAAAGTGGGATTATTGGAAATGACAATTGGAAGACAGAGAGGGGATATTGAGGAATCAGAGTGTCGAATTAATATGGCTAAGAATGAAACTTCTGAAATGGCTAAAACTGTTGAATCTTTGAAGTCAGAGCTGGAGACTGTGAAGGAGGAGAAAGCCCAGGCTTTGAACAATGAGAAACTCGCAGCTTCTAGTGTTCAAAACCTATTAGAAGAGAAAAACAAGCTTATAAATGAATTGGAAAATTCCAGGGACGAAGAGGAGAAGAGCAAGAAGGTAATGGAAAGCTTAGCTTCTGCCTTACATGAAGTCTCCGTTGAAGCTAGGGAAGCAAAAGAAAGGCTGTTATCTAGTCAAACCGAGCAAGAAAGTTATGAGGCCCAAATAGAAGATTTAAAGTTGGTCATGAAAGCAACAACTGAGAAGTATGACAGCATGCTTTATGATAGAAAACATGAGATTGATATTCTTACAAATTCCATAGAAGAATCTAAGGATGAATTTCAGAAATCCAAGGCTGAGTGGGAGCAAAAGGAACTTCATTTGAGGGATTGTGTAAAGAAATCAGAAGAAAAAAACTCTTCACTGGAAAAAGAAATAAATAGGATGGTTAATCTGCTCAAACAAACCCAGGAAGATTCTTGTGCTGCAAAAGAGGAAGAAGCTCAGCTTAAGGATAGCCTAAAGGAGGTTGAAGCTGAGGTAATTTATCTGCAGGAAACTCTTGGGCAGGCAAATGCTGAGAGCATGAAACTGAAGGAGAGTTTGTTGGACAAAGAAACGGAGCTGCAGAGTGTCATTCAAGAAAATGAGGAGCTCCAAGCTAGAGAAACTGCTACTGTTAAGAAGGTTGAGGAGTTGTCTAAGTTGCTTGAAGAAGCTATGGCCAAAAAGCAAACAGAGGAAAATGGTGAGCTTACGGACAGTGAAAAAGACTATGATCTACTTCCAAAGGTGGTTGAATTCTCTGAAGAGAATGGACATGCAAGAGAAGAGAAACCCAAAGTGGACCTTTCAGTGCAACAAAGCCAGGAACTGAAGATAGAAAATTCCACAGAAGAGAAAAATGGCATAAATGATGAGGCTGTTGAAATCGCTCCTGCCAAAATTGTGAATGTCAATGGAAAGCCAAAGGAAGATGAAAGCAAAGAGAAAGAAGATGATTCAGTAGAAGTTGAATTCAAGATGTGGGAGAGCTGCAAGATTGAAAAGGAGTTTTCACCAGACAGAGAACCAGAGCAGGAATCCTTTGAGGAAGAAGCAAACTCAAAGGTGGATGGCAGTGAAACCTATGATCAGATAAACGGGGTAACTTCGACAGAAAACAATGATGATGGCGGAAGCTCACCGTCAAAACAGCAACAGCACAAGAAGAAGAAACCATTCATCAGAAAGTTTGGAAGCTTACTCAAGAAGAAGCCTGCTAACAACCAGAAGTAGGGGAAGAAATCACTCATGGCCTGACTAGCAGGCAGGTATATTGGACACTATTTTGCACCTTTTGTGTTTGCTTTGTTGTTTTTGCATCTGATTTTCAGAATAGGTTTAAAATGAAAAGGCTTGTATTATTTTTAGTTTTTTTTAAGGGTTTTCCTTTTTTAGTTTTTCACTTTAATGTGATTCCCCATATAGGGAGCTTCTTGTATGTGATGAGATTCTTTATCCTTAATTCTTTTCCCCTGCCCTTCCTATCTAAATTTCATGAAAAAGGAGTGGTATTGTGGTAACCTCAAGTTGTTTTTTGGTTTGCTTTCAATTATTCTAGATGGAAAAATTACAAATGTTAATGTGACCTGATTACTATTTTGTATGTTGTGTAATTGTGATTCCTACAAATGAAATTGGCCATTTCATAACGTATCTCTGATGAGTACAATCTCTGGGATAATATTGAAGTTGTCTAGCAGTGCACGTACAAAACTGAAGAAAGTCAGAGAAGAAGTGTTTGAATTCCATTTGCTCCTTCAGCTTGAGAACATTTTTGTGAATGAAATTCACTTGAGTTGCCGTGATGTTTACGGCAATATGCATGCGTCGAACACTGTTGACCGTTTTGACTGGAAAAATTTTCTGAGTTGTGGAAAATATTTGGTATGATATTTCATGGTAGCCAGAAAGTTGGTCACAAATGCTGTGTTGAGAAAATATACGCCACCAAGTGATTTCAACTTTTGCGGCTGGCGAAAACCATCTTTACTGGTGTAGGATAAGCAGAACATTTTGAGTTTACGGATAGCTGAGTTTTATTTAAAGGACTTATTTAATGACAGGAATGGAAATGCCAGTAATCAGCCGTTGTATCTGGAAGTCTTTTGACATAATTTTGCAACATCTCTTATTGGCATTGGATTATGAATAAAGCATGAGGGCATCAAGTTTCAGAACTTCTGTAGTGTGTCCGCATAGTGTCCCCAGTATTAGTATTCTTAGAGGCTGTGGATTCGGGATTCCACAATATGGACATGCTTTATCGTTGGATTTGGAGCATGTATCTGATTCATACGAACTCCGATCAGGAAAGGATGCCCACCATTTAGTGCAGCACAAGAAGAATTTCCTGAACACGTGTACTTTTGCAACAAGCTCTAGAGTATGAATTGCCTTATGAGTAAAAGCTGCTTTTAAAGAAAATTGCTGTTAATAAAAATTTGACACTGGACGTTGCCATGCTATGTACTATGTGGAAATCATTAGCTGTTGTGTCCTGCTTGGAGAAAAGCATATGACACATTCGGCTGTAACAACAGAACGTACAATAAGGCCATAATTACAGTAGTCAAATTCTGAAGCTATAATTATAAAAGACAGATTTAAACAGTCAGAATGATGTTAAAAGAAGCGACAGAAGAATGCTTGAGTCTCAAGATTAGCATATTGAAAATGCTTTTGGCAAAAGCAAACCGAGCCGGGCCCTTTTGGGAGACGGTTACATGGTTACCATTTCAGAAATGTTGTGTAACCTTGAGTTAAAAACAGAGAAATGATTTCACTAGTTTGGTACCTAATTTCCACCTTTTCATTCAATTATTTTTGCACATTGTCAACAGTTTATGTTCATTGTCGTATCTGCTGAATACAGAACTCCTGTATTTGACCTAATATGATGGCATGAATCTGTTGAAATTCCGGGCCAAGTCCAAAACTTAAGGACTGGGCAAAACCGTTCCCCTCCATGTATCTTGCTTAACCTGTTTACTCTTTATCCTTACATAAAACTGAACAACTTTTCTGCGACGTGCTTTAACCTTTCACAATTCATTATTCCATTCATTACATATGCAAATCATAACAATGATTGATAATAACCTGACTCTTCAAAACATAACTGATTATGTGAAAATACAGCAAACCGCATATTTCAGTTCTGAAACTGTAACGTAGAAAATCAAAGTGCTTTTATCATTAAAATGCTTTTGGAGATTTTGGCATTGGGTAGGATTACACAGTTCCATTCTTATTCTCTAACTTAATTTAACTAAAGCAAAACATAACTCATTGTTCTGTAATCTAAAGGAATAGAGTTGCACCATCTGTCCAATTTTGAGATCATTCTTTGCGTTCTTGACAACTTCTTTATGCCAAGCGGTGATGAGATTGTAACTGAATGTGCTTCCCATTGACCACTTTTTCAACGTCACCACCGACTCAGTTTCCACACATGGCTGAATCAGTCTAACAGCTATACCCTCCGACCGGTCAAGTGTCTTCTCCTCCTCTCCAGATAGAAAAATATTCAAAATCTGCTTACGAGGTATAGAGAACCGATTCTGTCCACTGTCCAAATCACATTTAACCAAAGGTTTTTGTATCACCAACGTCGCATCTTTACCACCCATCTCGTTAATCTTGGTCTTGAAACTTTCTGGCATGTCAGGAATTTCTGGCTTGTTAGTCTTTCTCTTCTTTTTCTGATTCTCTGGCTGTCTGATAATTTGTTCTTCTTTCTCGTTGAGGTTTTGTGTCTGAATTTGATCAAACAGTCTTTTCTCAGCCTGTGGCGTAGGACTAAGGATTGTAATAGTAGTGGTCGGTAACTTTGGCGGAGCATTAAGTGTAGTAGTAGTAGTGGCCGGCAACTGCAGCTTGACGCATGGCCCGCTCCTCCTTTTTGTGGCTACGTAAAGCCCCAGGTTGCAGTTCTTCTTACGCGTCGCCACCGCTTCTTGACTCTTGATCAAGAGTGATGCTCGTTCAATTTGCTTGTTAACAAACTCTCCGACGATCCTCTCGGTTAACAGTTTCAGTTTCAAGGCTTCATTACCATCCGCAGCTTTTTCTGCCTCTCCCACCATGCTCTCAAAAGACCCACCATCATCAACATCATCAGAAACCAACATCTTACCCCTTCTCAGACTCGACATCACTATCCCTGAAAGATTAACAAGAAACCCAGAGACGAAGAACAAAGAAGAAATCAAACTGAAATTTAAGTAAGCTAATGATTGCGAATGAATGAAGGGTCCAGGATAGAGCGATTATTTATACAAGAACATTAACCTAGTCCTGAAGACGGTGGGTTTCAGATAATTCTTGTTCTATGAGGATTTGTATTCTTCAAATTTGCTTCCTAATTCGAAATGCGTTCTGTAGACCCTTTGATAGAGGAAACTAGACTAATCCCAGTTCCAAGTAAAGTGGGTTTTCGAAATCAAATGACTAAGATCATTCGGAAATCTACTGGTTTCTGATTTCTTGTCCTGAGACAACTTGGATTACTTCAAATTACCTTCCAAAATCATATATTTTGACGAAGCCCCCCAACAGCTTTAACAATCTATGGATTCTCCGTTGCTCCACCAGTTCCGGCTCTGACGACCACGCCAGTGCCGAACCCACATTATCATACTTTTCAGTTTCAACATTATTGAGGACTTCGTCTCCGACAATAATGACGCCGGTGATTTTCCTGCTAAACGGGGATTTGTGGTCTGAATATGATCGGGAAGTTGATGGAGGAGATGGGTTATTGGGTTTTCAACTGTAATTAAGGTAAACAAACAATAACTATTTAAACACAATCTGCGTTTTGGTAATTCAGTCTGTGTTTAGTTGCATAGATTTCCTAGCAAGAAAATGAATTTCGGTAATATTTGCTAATAGTTGGATTGTGGAAGCATGGGGATATAATTGCATTCATGCTTTCAGAAATGCGGGCACTGTGGCTTAGGCATTATTCACTACGGCTGAAGTGGGTTCTGAAATCTTTGGCTACGTATTGATTAAGTAAGTGGTAATTAGGTTTTGGAGCAGTGCTGACTTGTGTTCGTTCTAGAAATTGACAAAGCTTCGCTTTCATTATCATACACCTTAGAGTTGCCAAGGAACTGTTGTCAAATTTAGAGCTCCATATAAAATCCACATAATTGGGCAAGAGATTTGGGATGCAATGGCAAGACCATGAACTGCTTCATTTAGGATCCCATATTAAATTGGCAAGACAATGAACTGCTTCATTTAGGATCACATATTAAATTGCTGGTGCAGTAGTTACGAGCCTACATGATTATCCTGCGTCTAGGAAGCTTTTAAGAAAGGTTAAGAACCTCCTACTGATATCCTGATATTTCATATCCATTGTAGACGTTTACTACATTGTCATTGTTGCCTAGGACCAGTGGGCAATATTCTGGTATGTCCAACTGGTGAAGATGATCATGACGCCCTCGATAAGTTGCTCATTGAAGAAGCTTGTGCCAATAGAAGGAACTCTTCCGTTATGAAGGAAATGGCAATTTGATGAGGATTGCTCTTGTTTATTTATGTTTATGTCACAATGGTTGTGACCTTCAAAGCTATGTGAATTATGTATATGTTAGTATGACTTAATGTGTTTCACATGTCTGTCTATGTGTGTACATAGACATAAGTAAAACAATGTATATTGACATACCAGCATGGAACTGCCTTTGTGGGTGTTCTTAGATACCGATGTTCCATGATCAGCAATTGCTTTATAGCTGTACAGATTACAGACCAAGATTGCAATGTTTACGTACAATCTGATTTTTTCTTCATTTGCAAATACCAAACAGTGCTGTAACTGTATTGCTTTTATCATGGGACTAATTTGACTATGTTGAATGGCTAGATTACATGCCTATCTAGTTATCCATAAGATGATGAATCTCCCATTTGAGGATTTAATATTTTGCCCATGTACACAGGACACTCTTGAGCAAAACAAGTTGCTGATGTAAAATCTGGGAATGATAAACTGGTTCTAATATAGCAAAGACATCAATGGTCATGGAGCTAATATCTCTGCTAATTAAGAAGTATTTATCGGACGTGCTTTGTTAGAATTGATCCATGCAGAGAATTGTCTATGTTGCCGATAGATGATCATTGCGCCAAGTCTGTGCTGATGGCTGTTTTTCTCTTCTTTGGGTCCATGGATAAATTGCTAGTTTGATGTTGTGTTGTGTCTTACTCAGAAATCATTTTGCTCTCTCTTGCTTGGAATATAGAATGGCTATGGAAAGTTTCAATTTATATCTGTGGTTCTTTTTTCACTGATAAGTCCAATGTTGAACAAAATGCAAGTTCTTTGTACCTTGACTCTTAATTTATTGTTTCGTTATTCATTGACAGTGGTGGGCGGCTGTCTCTGGGATAACTGACATAGACTGCTGACTAAAATTTCCAAAATTTAGTTCAAAATTAAAGCCTCAAAGTTATACATTACTATCTATTTTCTAACCTTATATTTGATTCAATAGGGGATGTTGTCCTCGTGACTTGCCCATCTGGAAAATCAAGCTCCCTACCTGTTCCCCTTTATATTTAAGAACCCAAAATGAAATCCTAATTTGTATATACTGAGGACTCGAAAATATTAAAATAGTTAAAACACCATATTTATCACATACCTGTCCAGTACAGAGAAAAACACCTAAATATAACTGCTTAACTGCCCAACCACCCATCACTTGAGTAACCACTCATTAATGAAAAGTGATTATCACCCATATCAGCTCTAACAACCATTCATCCATAGTCTATAAAAGGTAGAACTCAATTGACAAAAAAGAGTACAAAGTGGCCATGTTTTTAAAATACTTACAGATTCAATTCTCTCAACCCTCTTTATAGAATATAAACAAAAATATTTATTTGATTTAAGTATCGGAGATTATACTTTAAGAATTTGTTTAAAAACCCTCCAAAATAGAAGGCCGTCTATGTTAATTATGTTCCTAATCTACCATTTTACGTTATAAATCTTAATATTTTGCATTGTTAATTAAATATTCAGAAGAATAATGCAATATATACAAAGTAGAAATACAAAGTAGAAAGACTAGGCCCAATAACCTAAGCCCAAAAATGAAAACAAAAGCCAATTGGAAGAAAACTTCCCTCCCTATTCACACCCACAACTACAACCAAAGGAACAGAAACAAAAACAAAAAAACAAAGAATATACAGTACTTCCGACTCACAACATTCAGCGGAACAACACTCTTCACATTTCCATCTCTCTTTTTTCTTTTTCCTTCTTGATGCGCTTTCTTTTCGCAAACCCAATCAAAACCCCATTACTGTCCAATCTTTTCTGTTCTTCTAACTCCCTCCGACGCGGGAGTTTCAACTCGCTTCTATCCCTCCTACTCATCTCGCCTTCTTTGACAGCTCAAAGATCGTCACTGTCGATGGCGGCGATTCCTCCAAAATCGCCCAGCACCGAGGAGGAGGGACTCGCGAGAAAGTTGTGGATCAAGCGAAGGCGAGAATCTGTCTTTGCTATGTACACTCCTTTTACCGTCTGTTTGGCTTCTGGGAATCTAAAGCTTGATACTTTCAGGCATTACATCGCCCAAGATGTTTATTTTCTCAAGGCTTTCGCTCAAGCGTAAGTGGGTTCTTGGAAATTCTTTTCTGGGTTTGATGCAGGCTTGTTTGGTTGCCGAGAAATGTGGGAAAGTGGGAGTAAATTTTAGAATTTGCAGTATAGATTGTCTATTTTGGGAGTTGTAAATTCTCGTAGAAGAAATAAAATTCCGCTTGTTGAATTTTTGTTATCTGGGATGTTTTGATGGCCGAGAGAATGTAGGAAAATAACAACCAAAGAAAATATGTTAGATTCTTTACTGCCAGGTTAAAACAAGAGAACTCTAAGAGTTTACTGAGAACATGTAGCTGATAGAATGGAGTAAAGGGAAGATTAAGAATTTTTTTTTCTTCTGTTCCCTGTTAAAGAAGAGCAGAAAATAAAAGAAGGATCCAAAATGTTAGATATTTATTGTATAGCAGTTGCCGATTTTGATTTAAAGGATTCTTTGATGAAACAATAGAGTGTAAGGACTTGGTTGAAGCTAAATGAGTTGAGTTTGTGAAATTCTTATAATTTGCGTGCTTAAGTAAAACAACCATTAGCTCACATTTAGTTGAGTTTTCTCTTTTTCTTTTCACTTTCCTCTGTTTTTGGCTCAGAAATGAAATAAGCATATATGGAGGGAAAGAAGCTTATGAGAGAGTAGCTGTCCAGCCTAAAGGGTTCCACAGAGAAGTTTCCTCTTGAATATCTGTGGGGTTTTAATAAAATTGTAGTAAAATGATAGGAAAGCAAGGTTGTGAAATGGTTTTTGAGGTTTTTCTTTGGAGGGTGCGTGCCCTAGTATTAGCTAAATTACCATTGGGATGGGAAAATGAAATGTCACTGACTCCAAGTATAACATTATGTCAGGAGAAATGATATCTTGCTTCTACTTTTTACGTGGTATGTTAGGATTTTGTCCCCATTGTAATCATATATATATTTATAAAGCACTACTTGATGCTGAAAAAAGTTGGCGAGCAGAAAAAGATCCTTTTTTTTCATTACTTGGGATTTATGATGGCTAGACTAAAATTTCAAGGCGAGTAATCTACTTAGTTGATTTAATTTTTCATGAGTTTTGGTTTCTAAAGCTTATATCAACTTGCAATGTAAGTAGTAGGAATATATGTTTGTTTCCTTCTTCCATTTTTATTTAGAATTAAGGATTTTGGTTGCAATTTATTGAGTGTTACAATTTCTGGGTTTTGGTTTGAATATTAGGTATGAAATGGCAGAAGAGTGTGCAGATGATGATGATGCAAAGCTGTCAATCTCTGAGTTGAGGAAGAGTGTTCTGGAAGAGTTGAAAATGCATAATTCACTTGTACAGGTAATATAAAATTTTGCCCCATAAAATTTTGGTGATCAATAGAGTTGAATCTTGAAGATTATATTTGTGTCTTTGGCCTTGTAAATTGGTGGAATTTTAACTCGCCTATAATTATGATTAAATTAAGTAGCTTTGGTAAATAGTTATAATATTCACTTTCTTCTTAGAGAGTGATGTCATTTGCATGTTGATTGCAGATTCATAAACCATGATCAGAGCACAGGATGTTGGTTTCATTGGATTCTTTTTGTTTTTGGACATATGAACATAGTTTTTGGATGTTTTTATTTTTGATAGCTTAGTTGAAATGGGCAATCTGATTTCAGTGGCAATTTACCTGATCCATTTGGAGCCTTCCCTGCTCTCCCTTTTTTTTTTGGGTGTGTGTGTGTGTGTGTGTGCAAGCAGACTGCATTTTTTCTACAAAGATGGAATTTGACTCCCAAATGCTATGTAGATCACAATGTAACTTTGTATATGCTGGCTGTAATGATTTATATGAAATATATTTCACTCCTAACATGTAGCAGAGTATTCTTATGGACTGAATGTTTGAGTCATGCAGGAGTGGGGTGCAGACCTCGCCAAAGAAACTATCAACTCTGCAACAGTAAAGTATAGAGAATTTTTGTTGGCGACAGCCTCCGGAAAAGTTGAAGGCATAAAAGGTCCTGGAAAACTTGCAACTCCATTTGAGAAAACGAAAGTTGCAGCTTACACATTGGGTGCCATGTCACCTTGCATGAGGCTCTATGCTTTCCTTGGTAAGGAATTTGAGGTCCTCCTAAATCCTAATGAAGTTCATCCTTACAAGAAGTGGATTGACAATTATTCCTGTGAAAATTTTCAGGTACTTTCTTTATTTGAGTAATAATCTCGTTTTGCTTTAGTGGCCAAGCTGACTGTATTTTGGTAATTACAGTCTTCTGAAAAAAATTCATTACATAAATGGCCTTTTGCCTCTGTCAGCTCAACTATTGTATTCTTTCATTTTAGGCATCAGCTCTGCAAACTGAAGACTTGCTCGATAAACTTAGTGTCTCTTTGACAGGCGAAGAACTAGACATCATAGAAAAGCTCTATCACCAAGCCATGAAACTTGAAATAGACTTCTTCTATGCTCAGCCACTTGCTCAGCCCACTGTAGTTCCTCTGATTAAAGAACACAATCCTGCAGAAGATCATCTTACTATATTTTCTGATTTTGATTTGACTTGCACTGTTGTTGATTCGTCTGCCATTCTAGCGGAGATTGCAATAGTGACAGCCCCAAAATCTAATCAAAATCAACCTGAAAATCAACTTGGTCGGATGTCATCTGCTGAGCTGAGGAACACGTGGGGTGTTCTTTCCAAACAGTACACAGAAGAGTATGAACAGTGCATTGAAAGCATAATGCCCTGTCAGAAAGGTATCTTGAATGACATTATTGTTTATAACTGGAAAGTGTTTGTGGAAGCATTTTGTTGAAGTTACTGGCTTTAGTATATTTGGCTGATTTTCTGGGTTTTTCAGTGGAGGAATTCGACTATGAAGCTTTGTGTAGAGCAATTGAGCAACTCTCAAACTTTGAGAAGAGGGCAAATTCTAGAGTGATCGAGTCTGGAGTACTCAGGGGTATAAATCTTGAAGATATTAAACGAGCTGCTGAACGCCTGATTCTTCAAGATGGTTGTACTACTTTCTTTCAGAAAGTTGTAAAAAATCAAAATTTGAATGCTAACGTCCACGTACTTTCATACTGTTGGTGTGGTGATCTCATCAGAGCATCTTTTTCTTCAGGTATGCTCCATACATATAGAATCATGGAATGCATTAGTCATAATGTACAAAATGACTAATTAATTTGGTTTAATTTGCTTCTGTTTTTGACCTTACCAATGCCTGTTGAAAGATCCTTATGACTTTAGTTGTCCTTATTTATCCATCTGATGTTATAGGTTGATGCTTGTTCATTAGTAGTTTAAAACAGTTTTAATGACTTGGTGTAAATAAATAAATAAATAAATAACAAACCTCTTTTGTTTTTAGCATAAGCTTCTACTTTGGACTCCCATGTGGTAATTTATCATTTTCTGAGATTGTTCTCTGTTTTCGGTCTTTGGGTCTTTTGTTTGTCTGTCTTTGCAAAAGCCCGTTGTCTAAACTTATGTTGCTGCAGAAAATTCTTCCCCTTCTCCATGTGTATCTTCTTTCTCATTGCTTAGAACCTATTGTGCTTTGTGTTTTAACTATCTAATTGAAATAAGTTGGTGATCTTTCCTATTTTACACTGAAAGAGAGCATTAACATGCCCATGTTAAAGGCATTAGAATGGTTTTTTAATATGATATTTCAAATTTATGTTGTTTAAGGCACACATTCTCCTCCTTGTCTTTCTCTCTTCTTACCGTATAAAACTGTTTCTGCTATATGTATAAGCATCATAGTAAAATAAGTTGACAGTCTTTCGAATTTTATGTGGACAAAGGCTAGCCAAAATATGTTGCAAATGTTAAAAGCATTAAAAGGATATTTTCTATGTTCATTCATTCTTCTCAGAATCTGTTTCAACAACTGCCTTCTCTGGCATTTCCCACAAACCGTTGGTTTGACATGAGAGATTGTTTTAGCTGCAGTCGCCGGAAGCTGAGACTGCCCTATCACCACAACCATTTTTAAAAAAATCTGTTTTTTTAATCCTAACTATATTCATTTTTGTACTTCATTTTCGTACTTCATTTTCATTCTACTGTGGGATTCAATTTTTGAATTACACAGGTAGTTGCTTGAAAAGCATAAAGTCCAAAACTATGGATGTGATGCTTGCAAGGAGATCATAAAGAATGGATTATATATAGCAGTAGTATTCAATAATTTTCACTCAATTCACTTCTGCCATCAAAACCAAGCATGTTTATTTTTCCTTGCATCTTGGCTCAGCATAATCAATAGAGTTCTGATGGCAATGATAGTTGAAACTGAAATTACCAAAATGAATTATGGTAAATTGTTAGATTAGAAACACTTTTGGTTGCTGGAAACCTAAATCCAGAGCTGCTCTTAAGTTGTGGTTGTTTGCACACAACTGCCCACAAACCACAAACCCCACCATCCTGCCATCACACACACAACTGCACCAGCACCCCCCGGTCCTTTGGTGCAACTGGTACACTTTTATGATAAGATATTGAACACTATATAAATTGGACTATATCCTATCTCAATTTGATATTTGGAATGCATAAAGCTTGGAAGAGATTGGTGGTTAAATGTTGAGCTCTGAATACAAATTTCACCTCTTATCTAAAGAAAAGAATGTCAACCTTGGAAATTTTTGTTTTGTGTGAAAAGTATGAACTTATTGTGGCTCTGTTTATTCATACTCACTGCAAAAACATGTTTACACATTTGATGGAGAAACTAATTACTGACTTCTTTCTTTGGTTAAAGACTCGCTAACTTGTTAATATCAGGCTTCATGAAATTTGATCCCTGAAGCAAAAAATCTGTGGTGGCTTTTCATCTGTTGGCTTCAACTGCATTTTTGTTATGTCCATGTTTCATTTCCTTGCTAGTTGTTTGGTCAAAGGATCAGCAGAATGCTTTTCTTCCTTTATAAGTTTAGGCTTGCCATGGTTAACCACAGTCATCTCTTTTCTATTGTAGCTGACTGTGTCTGCTTTACTCCTATGATTTTCTTATTCTTTTCATTTTTATTTCTTAATTCATCTGGTTTATTGCCATTTTCTTTTCTAGTTTTCTTTTTCTTTAAAATCAGGTGCTTGCTCAAGGATCTTCTTTTGAAATTAATATTTTATCAATGACCATTGCCTTCTAAGACTGATATAACACCCTTTAAATTTTCTTTATTAACATTTTCTTTTTCTTCTATTTTTTTGTTTATCAAGCAGCAGGTTTAAATGTTCTGAATGTTCATGCAAATGAGTTTTCTTTCAAAGAATCTGTTTCCTCGGGTGACATTGTTAGGAAAATGGAGTCTCCCACGGACAAAGTTCAAGCTTTCAACAATATTATACAAAACTATGAAACTGACAGAAAGAACTTGACTGTTTACATTGGAGACTCCGTGGGTGATTTGCTGTGTTTGCTTGAGGCTGATATTGGCATCGTGATTGGGTCCAGCTCAAGCTTAAGGAAAGTGGGAAGTCAATTTGGCATTTCTTTTATCCCACTGTACCCCAGCTTGGTTGAGAAACAGAAGGAATGCGTTGAAGGAAGTTCTTCTAAATGGAAGGGGAAATCTGGCACTCTTTATACAGTCTCAAGTTGGGCTGAAATACATGCTTTTATTTTGGGGTGGTAGAAATCATTGTTTCCCCACACACCATCATTTTCGTGTTAATCTAGGCCAAATGAAGGAACCATTTGCATATATAATGGAACACAAAGATAGAAGTCGGTGGCTGATTTTATTAGGGCCCACGTTGCTGTCTTGCCTTGATGTTTTTTATACAGGGTCTTGCATATCGGAAGCATAATGCCGTTTTATTATCTGGATAAATGCTGTAAACAGGGTGCTTACGGCCATTGTTTATCATTAGTTTCCCTTTACCTTTCATTCATTCTCTTCTTACCATTGTTCCTCAATTGTTTCCAGGAATCTAGATGTTTCAAGTAGCAATGAGTTGTAAGAGGGAGGGAGTTCTATCAATTTGTCCATATCAATGTATTTGTACTTTTAAAGGGTATTGATGTTCAATATTGGCTGCAATGGCAATTTTGAGAAGAAAACATGGATCTTTAGATGGATCGATGAAAGTTTTAGGCTGCTGCCGGCTATTTGCTTGTTCCGGCCTCTTGCTTTAATGGAGAATGAAAAATGAGATTTTCCTTGATGATTGAGTATTCTCTAGTTTTGTTGCAAAATCTCTTCTCATTAATTCTGTAAGAAAGCTTGTTTTAGTACACAATATGCATTCATCTATATTCATTCTCGGTTCAGTTTGTTTTGTGATTTGGTAAAACGAAATCTGGCTGAAAAGAGTCCAACTTGAAATGCAGGAAAACAACATTACCCACATAAATACATGTTTGCAGTACCTAATATTTGTAATTATTGCCGGAAACAAACAATTAAACATTACCCGCATCAAGGTACATTATTATTGTTTAATGCACAGAGGTCATGCACTTCCAACTTGTACGTAATGATGATAATTATAATAATAGTAAAACAGTAAAATGAATCAAATGATGAAAGGGAGAAGCCATAAGTCATCATGGCTGACTAGCACTTGTTATGGCTTTCACTCAACACAAAAATTTCTTCCCACTTTGTGTCATCATGGGGTTTTATACTTAGCCTAGCTGTAGATGTTAGAAAAGCCAAAAGCAAAAAAAGCACTTCTAGGGTTTTGGCTTCCAACGCAGCAATTCTTATTTTACTTAAATAATACGTGTTAGGTTAAGGTGTATAGGAAAATCTTGCTTGGTGGCGACCCATGATATGGTGAGGGGGTCTACTTAGGATGGCAAAATCTCCGTACTCTCCTCGGGGGTCCCGGCCCCTTTAGGGAGGAAATTGGGCATAACATTATCTCCCAATTTGAAAACGGAACAAGAATGAAAATGTATTCTATTACTATTTTTTAATATATTAATATAAAATTAATAAAAAAATTTTAAAAAACTAATTTTATTTTCTTATTTATCAAATAAAAAATATATATTTTACAAAATTAAGAAAAATTTTAATATTTTTTCTATAAAAATTAATACAAAATTCTAATAATTTTATTTAATTTATTTATTTAATTATTTTTATTAAAAATTAAGATTATAATTTATCAACTTGTTAATTTATTAATATTTGTATAGAAATTAAAATAAATTATTTATTTATACATATTAATTTTTTATTTTTATTTAATTTTATTAATATTTTGTAAGAATTTATTTATTTATTTATTTAATACTGATAAATGGGAATGGATTGAAAATGAGAATTTTTGCCCTAAAATAGAAATGGGATGAAGAATTTTTTTTTTAAAATAGGAATAGATAAAACAAAAAAAGAGATATCACTCCTAAAATAAAAACAATGATCCCAATCCATTGTCATTTTTAAAACTAAGATTCATGTTTTTCCAATAGTTTTTGATAATAATTATTATTAATTATAATTAAAATCCATGATGTGACCACCATTGTAATTTCTTAAATGATTAACACTACTAACCATTGTCTTAATGGGGGGTTTGCTTTTTGGTTGATACAAGTTTGCAAACGCGTCAGTCTCACTTTCATTCCATCTGTTTCCCTCAATTTCATTACTAATCATTCCATTCTATGCCAAAATTTGAAATCATAAAAAATTAAATATTTAACAATGCAGAATACCCACTTGACCAGACCAGACCAGACCAGACCCCACTCTGTTTTTTGAAAAACACTATCCGTATTGTCACTTTTGCGGTGTTGAATGAATGCCTTACCAAAAGGCAAGACTCATTCATCAGATTTTGGACCAGTTCATTTCTCTCCTTTAATTGAAAAGCTTCAATTCTTTTCAAAATGCATACATAATTCACTCTAATGCCTACTTAATCTTCTTCTTTTCCCATCAAACGAAGCAATCTAGCATTCATCAAAGTCATTCAAAAGTTTTTATATACCTTTTCTTCCTTATTCTCTTTTTGGTTCGTGGCTTTTCCATTTTGAGTTTTCTTTTTGTTTTTTATTTTACACTTTTAAGCATACTTACAAATCAATCAACATAATTGTTCATCTTAAGTTATTTTATCACCCATTAAAAAGAAAACAAAAAAAAATTAATAAATGACCTAATCAACCAACTAAACATATATATATATATATATATATTTTTAGTAAGTTAATACTAATTTAGTAGCATCAACTGCATGTCCCATGGTTAATTATTTTGTTGTTAATTAATCGATGACCATAATTGTGGTTTCATTAAAAAATTTTATTACTTTTTTTTTTAATGAAATGGTCCCTATAATTAAATGATTAATTTAAAAAATTTTTCTTTTATCTTTTCTTAACAGGATATTCTTTTCACTAACTTAATATAAAAAAATATATGGAGTAGGCCCCCCCCTGTGTACGTAGACTATATTATTTCTATTATTAATATTATTACGGTTAAATTTACTTAACTCTGTCATTTATTAACTAATATTAAAATATATTATTTATATTTTTTTTGATATTATTAATTTACCATAATCGTTACATCTTTATACACATTTCTCTGTTTTGTACTAATTTATGAATTTTAAATATTAATCAAAATAAAGGATTAATTATTTTACTCTTATGTATGTTGTTTATTGTTAATTGTTAAAGAAAAAGCACCACCAATATCCAATAGGGACAGAAAAGTATTTACACTGGTCAATCATGGTCAACAATTTAAGTTAATATAACAATTGGGTACATGTTGATAAGTTACAAAAGAGATAGGATTGTTTTGGATATTATTAATAAATAAAGGGGCTAATAGAAATTAACCATTATTAAAATAATTTAATTTTGTTTAACCCTTTGTTTCATCCGTCTTCTTAACTTACCAAGAACTAAGAAAATGTAGAGCTCATTACATTATATATGTTACCAACAACTCTATCAATTTCACATCTTCTTCCTCTCTCCTCTCCTTCTCTTTAACCAAAGATTTTAAAATTTCTTTTTGTTTTCTGGGTGTTATTGGAAGTTGAGGAAGGTGAGGGGGAAGGAAGATGATCATGGAGATTTCAGAGTTTGAAGGAAGAATTTTCGAAGGGCAAGTTTCATTGAAGAACATCTCCATAGAGCCATGGCCTAAACAATATTATTGTTATTATTTGAAACAGAGATGATGACTATGAGGAAAGGTTAACCTCTAGGCAAGTCTAATTCTTGGCTTTTTTCAATATCCTCCATTTGTTTTGTTTTTGTTTTTGTTTCTATTTTCTTGTTTGGTTGCCAAGAAAATGGAGGATACTAAAATAAATCAAGGTAAGAAATCTCGAATATCCATCTTAGAATTCAAGGTTTTCCCTTTCTTTGTGATACTGGTGTTGTGGGCTACCATGCAAACGAATTAATTTTCCCTGTTGATGTTCTCTGAGTGGTTGTTTGCTCTCATCCAACATTGCAAAAGACAACACATATATCTTTGTAGAACACAAATAGAAATAGTCTTCGATTTCTTGTTCATTTAAGATTGTTCATGATTTCATTCTATTATAGAACTTCAAAACCAGTATGGAATTTTTATTACCCAGAAGCCCAAATGTCTTTTTAATCAGCAAAAATTTAGCTAACAATTCAAGGGCTGCATAGCAATAAGATGCTTAGAATAATCAGTAGATAAATTCATTTGAATAAACAAGAATTTTGTTTGTAGAATAATGTCAGTTCAAATGATAGCAATTGCTGCATGGAATGTCAACAACATATATAGCTGCAAACTAGCTGTCCTTCGTAGTTTTCAAAATAAGTTATTGGAACTTATATGCATTAGTGATGATTAATTAATGAACCGACAATTCAAGAACAGCACAAGTAATTAATGGAATTAATTATAATTAGCTTCATATGGAGAAGGATAACATTGAATCCAAAGAAAATGTAGGGTGTAAAAATAAGAGGTAATTCTGGGACAAACGATATAGACAGCTCACTGAAGTCCTCAAAATTAGTTTTACATTAGTCTTATATTAGATTTTATTGAAACTACATTTCAAAAATTTGTCTAAAGTCTTCAGAAATTTAAAAAAAAACTCTAAGATTGCCTACACTAAAAACTTCATGTGCTCAATCTATAATGTTGTTTTCCAACACTGGTTTCTTTTGCGTATTTGTTAGTGTGAGAACGAGTCTGCATGTTTGTGAGCAATCAAAAGACTTGTTCTCCAATCAAAATCTAAATGGTATGGTAAAAAGATTCAAGAATCTTGCTCTTAAAGGAAGCAATATTAACATGACCGAATTCCAAGTAGTTGGGGAAGAAAAACTTTTGGATAATGTATTAAAATGTCCTTTATCCTCAAAATTTTAGGCCTGTATATTATGTACTGATTAGCACACTCTTGCTCATAAAATAACCTAAATTAATTACCTTATCCATTCTCCAAAAGGATACACAATTGATCATTACTTGATAATTTTTTTTTTTTAATTTTCATCTACCAATTCTATCATTAAAAAATCCATAAAATTATAATCTATGAGAATTATGTTTGTAATAATATTGGTTGGTATAGGAATGTGAGTTAAAAGTATTTGATAAGTCTATACTTTTATTTAATTGTTAATATTTATCATCTACTTGCTTATATTCATCATACTAACTTACTAAAAAATAGGACCCCAATCTATAACATACTCATAATTTATGTGGGTGTCCCTTTTTTCTTTTTGGATTTTTTTATTGTATGGTTTAGATTTTTTGATGACTATAAAATCTTATTCAAATTTAGTATTAAGAAAAGAAACGAAAAGAAAAGAAGAATGTGTCCCTTAAAATAGAAGATACCCATGTCCCTCCAAGTCCCATATGAAAGTAAAAAGGTCAAAATATAGGTACAAAATTTGTAGCTTTTTCTAAAAGCTTTAAGAAAATTAAATTAAATAATTGTCATCCAACATTACTTTATGATAAGGATGAGTGGATTCACTAAAAGTAAATTATTAAGGTCCACCTCTCATCATCTACTTTTCTTTTTCATGACTTATATAATTATTTAGTTAGTTGCTATGTGTCCCTTTTTAGTGGAAAATGATGTGCAACTATACACATAAATTAATATGATATAATATAATTATTAAATTTTAAAAATAAATAAATAAAAATAAAAAGTTATATCTTTCTTTATATTGTATTTTAACAATGTCAATCAATTTATACAAGTGGGGTTTGTTAGAACAACTTGAAATCTAATAAATGATTTGGGCTTTGTATTTTTTTTTTTTAATTGAATGGAAAAGCAAAAAGGCAAATGCACTTCCTGTGCCAGCTTTCTATCTATTAATAACAAATTATTCGTGGTCCATAATTTCAGATAGTGTGGCGGCAATGCAATTTTACAATTTTTTATACCACTAAAACGAGAGATTAGTCAAATTATTGGTGGGAAAACATTCATGTCTTAATTTAGGGTTAAAAAGTAAGGAATTTGAAATCTGATTGTTTGCATACGAGTCCTGTCAAAAATAGTAGATTATAAATCTTGTTGTTAATTAGGGAAATTTACATCCGCACCCGCCTGAATACGAAGAAATTAACAACTTGACCCACAATGTTTTCAAATTATTCAACTAGACCCCTCCGTACTCACAAAAACTCATCAATAGAAGAATTAGATTAGATGTTTGTATGACTTTAAAGGTGGATATGCCAATTTTCCTAAAGTTAAGGGGTTGCAAATATTCTTATGCCTAAAGCCTATTGAAGTAGTACAAGTTGAGGACCAAACACAACGAAGTTTCCAAAAGTTTGCAGTGCTATCTTAACCCTTTCTCATCTTGCAAGGACAAATGTTATATCAAACAGAATAACAATCAAATCAATAACGCCAAGCATGAAAACTGTTAATGGCCCGTTAAATTTCTTATTGACAAGAGTTCGTTTGTCTTTTCAACTTCTTATATATAAAACTATTCCAATAATAGCTTGTACTGTCCCAACATTATCTTACTCAATAATAGCTTGTATTATTTAAAGGACTTGGCTATGGCAGCGCCATTCACTCTTGCAATAAAAAAATTGTGTGAGGGATTTAAAATAATTTTTATAAAATTTAAAATAAAAAATATTAAAATATATAAAATAAATAATAAATAATATTTAAAACACACAATAAAAAATTTAAAATATATTAAAAAATTTAAAATATATAATAAATAATACTTAAAATATAAATAAAAATTAAAATAACTTTTAAAAGATTTAAAAAAATAAACATAAGAGTTCGTGGATATACCATGATCTTATATCAATGATATCTTACTTAACAATTTCGACATAAGCAAAACTCGAATCTTAAACTGCTTATACCATCTCAAGTATATCTGATCTTTGAAACTAAGCATCTCATGTCCACTTTTTATAAAATCTAGCATTCCATAACTTAAAGTTTTACTTTACGGAATGAAAACACCAAATATTACATATTAATAAAAATAATTGAGTATATTTTACAAAAAAATTAGTGTTACTAACTACATTTTCAACTTTGCTTCCAAAGCACAGCAAAAATACCACTATTCTAAACGAGTCTAAATCTTGTTACATAATCAGGCACATACAACTCCATATGATTTCATTGATTGTTTGTTTCTATGGAACTTCTTTCAATTGGGAATAACTGAGGCACACAGTATGTTCACTGTCAAAAATACTGAATTTCATTGGCTGGTACATTTAAAATTGGGTGTGGCAATATTATGATGGCAAAAAAATTATTTCTGAAAAGTATATTACAGCAAAAAATTCTTGGATAGAAGGTATTTCTAATCTGATGAAAAATTTTGGCGATATTTTACAAGATCAATGGTGGCAGATTACAGGTTAAATAAATTACAAAGCAAGATGCAATGCATGTAACTTACATCACAACCTTGAAGCAAGCCTTTTATCAGCATAAGAAACATGCACTCCTCAGCAGTGTAGTGTCCCGGTCTTCAAGGCCTCTCAAGAATGATCTAATTGCGAGGTGCTCTGAAGCATATGTCATGAAAGATGCCAAAACTATTCCTCCCATAACCATCAACCCTAACCTGTTCAAACGACATGCCTTTCTTTATTCCCATTTAATTTAATCCTTATTCCCATAGATTAGCAGCAAACAAGAACATACATAGAAATAGTCATCAAAAATGCCATTTAATTTAATCCTTATTCTCATAGATTAGCAGCAAACAAGAACATACATAGAAATAGTCATCAAAAATGCCATTCTCGTCATCGGTTTCATGACCATTAACAAAATAAGAAACAACCTGCCTAGGCATTCAGGAGATAAAATTCTTCCAAAGCACAGGCAGGTTCTACATGTAGATGTGTCTCTGAACAGAGCATAAGCATGAGAAGGGAATAGAGAAAAGCTAATGGGTAAAAGAAGATCCAGCAAAACGTTTAATTATATGGTCTACACTGTGCCAACTCTGAGAATAGCTAATACTTTTGCCAACTAGGAAGCAAATTGCAGTAGCAGATAAAATAGATGGCTAATTTAGAATGAAATACATAACAAGCTGTCTACTGCAGAACCAAGATATATATCTACTTTATTTTGTATTTGCACATCTTACTCTTAGCAATAAGAGACATCATCGAAGTGACTTTTGAAAGTACCCTGGAATGTAAAGTACATTAGAGTGGAGAAACCATGCACATATAACGAAGCATATAATATCACAACCTCATGATAGAATAGCAGTACTAAACTAAGATTAATCTAATCATGGTAGTGGAAGAAAGAAAGCTGATAAGATGAAGAGAAAACATGTCAAAGAAAATTACCTCAAAAACAGTGCTGTGATCCCAAAAACAGCTGGTAAAGATGGGGCAGCAACAGCCAAAAATACCATCACCATTCCATAATACCATGTAACAGAATCACAAGCTGATGTCTGCCGCTGATGACCTGAAACACAAGCAAGAACTATTAGCCTATTTTTAATTAGAACCTAAGATCAATACTTTCTACCAATGTACACAAATTCTACTAATACACACAAACAATGCTATACAGACTCCAATTTGCATTACCTTTTCCTGAGTCATAATCAGAAGTTTCCGTATGAGAAGAAAAGGATGCTGCTTGAGATGCTACTGTCTTCCCCCATTTATAAATCAAATGGAGGAAACCTCCAAATAGAAGAAAGAAGATCGTGAAAGTCCACTCATACACCAAGAACAAACCAGTCCAAGGCATCACTTGTCGAGGCACGATTGCAAATGAAATCCCAAAGGACACCAAAGCAACCATGAAAGACACAAAGATTGAAATTCCACCCAGATAGGCAGGAACCTTCAAATATGCACCATTTGAAAACTGTACATCACAACAAAGATTATCAACATAAAGAAGTACTGCACAAATAAATGGGAATCCAATGGGGCAAAATTGTATATTTCAAGAGGACAATTTTACTAAAAATATATGAATTTAACTTAAAGCATGATGAGGATAAATTAATGAAAAGAATAAGAACTAACATGGTGGTTGGAATTGATGGTTGATGAAGAAGAAACACCAGTATAAGCAACTGCTCCAGCAGATCTAATTTTGATGTAAAGGTGTCTGATCTGATCACATAATGAAGTTCGACAAAATGATACTAAGTGCTCCCGTGTCTGCACCAAAAGTCATACGATTAGATAACTCAAACAAAACCTCATGCTTTAAGATCCAAGCATTAACAACATCCTTTAAGATCCAAACAACATAACACATCTGCTTGCTTGGACTCTCACGTCTGAGCAGCAAAAGGGACTGTTAAGCACTAACCTGAAGAGAAGAACGGTAGTAACAGAAGAGTAGAGCACAGAGCGGTAATAGGACAAGGACTTTAACCAGAATATTATTTTGAGGATTTCTGCCCCCTCCAGTTCCAGGTAGAGATTCATCAAGAGTTTTCCTAATATCCTACAGCATCAAAAAACAAAATAAAGTCTAATAATTGGGGATAATGGTATTGATAATGACCCCTTTTGTCATATGAACTATAAACTACATCACACAACCCAATACTTGACACAACTATACAAAAGCACAAGCACTGATCACATATATAAACCAAAGAGCAGATGCCACCTCAAACAATGCCCACAACCCCAACAGCGGGAAAAAGAAAAAATTAAAACGAGAAAAAAGATTGAATTAGACAATTTCATAGGGGATAGACAATACCTGCCAGACATCAACAGGTTTTAGTAGCCAAGATGTCCACCAGTCCCAAGGCTTAAGGGGGCCAAGAGTATAGTGAATAACACGGAGTTCACTCTCATCTACCATCCACTACATACATAATGAGCAGAAATTATGAACATTTAATGGGAAAAGTAAATGCAAAGTACAAATTAAATCTATAGAAGAGGTATTGCTGTATATTCCTTGCTCTAATGGAAATAACAGAAAGCCAATAAAACCAATGGACAGAAACAATGCAGGTCTTCCCAATTTGAATATTGGAAACTTCATTTGCAGTAGAGGTCAGAAATTGACTAAGGATTCAAACACAAATTCTTTCAGTTTTGGTACCCAATTATGGGTAATATCTTTTGTGTTAATTTTGCCATGCTAAACCTTACATTTTCAGTTATTATTTATAACCAAGATATGCCATAATAGAAACACATACGATAAAAGGAAACTAAGAGACAAATAAGTTGTCAATGTTTCTGCCATTATACTCACCTCTTAACTTGCTCTTACACAAGAAGAAAATTCAAGAGAGAATAGTATACTTTGTCACATTGGAAATCAAACATTTCAACCAGCCACCATCACAACATAAGAAATCATTTTAATACACAAGTTTCTAGTACCTTATTCGCGAGCATGTAAAGACCAACATCTGCATTGTATAGAGTAGAGAGTCGCTCCATATCAGGAACAGGTCTAGATTTCAACACCTTCAAGGGTAAATTTGGCTCGAAAACATGTGCATTGGGAAAGTCAGAGTAATATGAATTCAAAAAGCCCTGATCCCCTGCCAAATAAAAAAAACATGAGAGAGAGAAAATTGAATGCAGAATCAATTAGAACATCAGCTCTCTTTCATTTGCAGGTAACATGGTCAATGAAACTATGAACTTCGAATCTATACACGACAATCCATTTTCGAAGTTGAAGACAACTCAAAGACAGGCAATCTAAAAGTTCTAGGCATTTTTGTGTTATTTGCATAACTTTTCAGATAAATAGGCATACTCAAATATCAAGTACACACTCACAACAACATTACTTGGTCATGTAAGCGCAATGACACATCAACAATAATATTGCAATTCAATTCATTCTAAGGTGAACATGCCCGCCATTATCCCCATTGGAGCTGTCACAACATATGCATGACCTTTTAACATTAATTAGATGAGGATCTCATGGTTTCGCTCACATCATTTAAAACTCAATTCTAAAATTTGACGGGAAACTTTTGATTTTTTTTTTCTTGTAAATAAAGCAACATGAAAGTCTAAAGGTTAAATAAACCAACTGGCAAAAAAAGATCCCAAGCACTTTTAAATTAATGAGAACATCCCAATTAAAGAGGCACCAGATTAAAACTATAGCCATGCACAAAGGACTTCTTTACCTCCAGTGTAAGAATGCAATGTATTCACTTTGGTCATCATATCGTTGAAAACCGTTGCTGATGGTTCCACTACCATGACTCCTGAATTCAGTCTCTCTGAGTGCTTCAAGTTAGCACAGAATTTTCCACATTTGAAAAGATCCTCAATGCTCTTGACAACAATTGTGTCCGCATCAAGATATACAACTGCAATAAACATGTGCCTCATTGGTTCTGAGAGGAAAATGGGATTTATCTAAAAAATAAACCACTGAAGTCATAAACCTCAGTTTTTTTGCTGAAAGAACAAAGAAAAATCCAAGTACCTAACCATCTAAATCTTAAATTTGCCATCATATAACCTAGAAGAATATAAATGCAACAAATTGGTCTTCTATTTAATTATTTCTAATATCAATACAACAAAATATCTCAAGCTATTACTCTTACAACAATAGTAAATTACAAACTTACTCATAAACTGCCATTATTAAAATGCATTACACAAACTTTTGATAAATCTAATGTATTACACAAACTATAAGAGGTTTGGACTCAACAATACCTTTCTTATAGTTAGTCATGTTGAAAATCTTAAGCTTAGTGTAGACACCCCAAAACCTCTTTGGACGCACTTGATTTGGATTCGCCAATAAACTTATTTTCTCCACTTTCCACCCATCTGCCTGTTAAGTTGTAAAAACAAATGGAAAAAAAAAAACAGCTAAAAGCCAAGAAATATGTTTCTGATTTCAAATTTTTAGCCAACCAAAATGTTTACAGAAATATACAAAATTTTTAGTCTTAGAAAACAACATCAAAAGAGAAATCCACAGACATATAGAGGCTATAAACCAAGTAATGTATTACTATGTAATCAAAATTTTCAACTTTTTAACCAATTCAAAAGCCAAAAAAGATACAGCATTGATTCCTATTAAGAAATTCAATCAATTCAATAATAAAGAGAAACAAGGGTAACATAATAAAATTCCAAAAATGTAAAGGACAACTTCAATAACTTTCCAAGTTACTCTGACTTTCTTTCTTAATTAAAATAGTCCAACTTCTATTCCCTATAAGAAGAAGGAAAAAATCAATATTTGAAGGGCTTGTTTACCCGTAGAAGCTTCTCGGCGTAACCAGAGACACCATCAGAGATCAAAACGACCATGTCTTTAGTGGATCCAGTGTCGCGTATTGATTTTCCCAAAACCCTGACCCCCAATAGAAACTCATCGCCGTATAATAGCGTCACATAAGCCTGGTCCGTCGATTGCGATCCGAACGAAGCTCGAAATTGAATCGAAAGCACTACGAGTAGTAACAAAGTGAAAAATTTTGGAGTCAATTTCATTATAAGCTACGATTTCCCCGAGAAAGTGCTCGAGAAAAATTGAGATGGCTGTATTTTGTTTATTTTGAAATTTTATAAAGAGTTAAAAGGGGTTTCGAAGTTTTTGAATTATCTCCGTCTTTTACACAGTGTTAAGACTCGTATTTGACTGTTACTCCCGTTCGTTAGGAACTGTGAAATTGACAATCTCCTGCAGTTGGAGGTAGCGAGTAACTCTGGATAGAACCATGAGCGTTTGCCACGTTTACACAAAGTTTTGACCTCAAATGTCAAAATCAAGTGAGAGTGCCTTTTCCCTTCAGTAAATCTTAGCAGTTTTGTTCGTAAGATAAGCGTCATGAATGAGATTTGGCGTTGGCAGGTACCAATCAGCCTCTACGACTGTCAATGGGCTTGGCTTCAACGGCAGCGACGAAACTTCCCTCGCCAATGACGAGGCTGCCGCTTTTGTGGCCATTTAGCTCCATTCGACAGAATTTCTGATTTCAACACCTGACAGCATTTGCAGGTTTCCTGAGCTAGCTAGTTATCCGGTTTGACTGAGGTCGTTGGCTAAGCTAAATTAAGACTGCTGAGCTGGAGCCAGTTCGCCACGATGGAGGTAGTTGGATGAGTTGTCATTTGTGACAGAAAATTAGCTAAGCCAGCAGTTATTCTTCCTAGAGTTTATTTTTCAAAATCTTCATTTTCATTTGTTGTTCCAAATAAGCTTGATAAAACGAATTTTTTGGCATGGAAGTTGCAGGTCTTACCTTTAATTAGAGATAGTAGATTAGAGAAATTTATCAATGAAGGCTTTAATCATCCATCACAATTCATCTTTGGAATTTGTGAAAGTTTGATTGTAGAAAATTCAGAGTACACCCTTTAGAAAGGGCAAGATCAGCTTCTATTTGGTTGGTTGATGTCATCTATGATTGAATCTGTGATAGGATTGGTGATTGGCTGCAAATCATCCAATGAAGTATAGAAGGCACTCAATAATTAGTTCAGATGTTGATCTAAAGCACAGACACTTTAACTTAGGTTTCAAATCCAAAAAACTAAGAAGGAAGGAATGACAATAGTTGAGTATTTTATTAAGATGAAGAATATTGCAGATCATTTAACAATAGTTAGAACACCACTTAATGATGATGACTTCATTCTATATTTGTTGAGTGGTTTAAGATTGGATTATGATTCAGTAGTAGTGAATATAACCACTAAAAGTGAATCAGTGAGCATTTATGACGTTTATTCAATACTTTTAACTTATGAATATAGACTTAATCAATTGAACTCAACTAATGTAGTAATTACTTAAAGAAATTTTGCAACAAACTATTCACAGGTAAGAAATTTTCAAAAGAAAAGAGCTAGACATAATATTTTCAATTTTAAAAACAATCATATTGATAATCGAAGGAAAGGAAATCCAAGTTATCAGGCTAGAAGAGGAAATTAAGGCGGCCGAAACTAGTCAAGAGAAAAAGGAAACATAAAGCCAATATGTCATAATTGTAACAAAATTGGTTATTCAGTCAATATTTGTTTTCATCAATTTAATAGAGAATATGTTCCTCAAACACCTGGTTCTCTTACTTAGCAAACTTATTCTCAGAACTTTAACAAGGAAGAAAATCAATCTAACAAAGCTGCGTATGTCGAAAATTTTCAAGATGACATAGCAACAGCAGATGATGGTTAGTATTTAAACAGTAGTGCTACTCACTATCTAATTAACAACATCAAGAATATGACAATTTAAGGTAAATTTTCTAGTTTTGATAAGTTGGTAGTTGGAAATAGTGCTAACTTAGATATAACTCACTTTGGTTTTGCTAAATTATGTTCAAAAGATTTGAGTTTTATGATTCTTTTTATTCAATCAAATTAAATAATATGCTTTGTATTCATTAAATCACAAAGAATTTGATTAGCATTTCACAGCTAACATATGATAATGAAGTTATGGTTGAATTTTATGGCAATTTGTGTTTTGTGAAGGAGAAGAGAATGAAGAATGTGCCATTGATGGGAGTGACTACAAAAGGACTACATAGACTGCAACTCAACTCTTCTTTCGGTTCTTATACTCAACATTTATCGAGTGCTTATTCTCCTATTTCAATGTTGTTTTGTTTGAATGTTTCTTTAAATAAGTTTGCTTATAATAATCCTGTTAGACTTGATATTATAGATAAGTCATCAAATTCTATTACAAATTCGGATAAGTCATCAAATTCTATTATAAATTCGGATAAGTCATCAAATTCTATTACAAATTCTTTGAAGCAAGTCTTTCTTAGTTTAAATTTATTAAAATCCAATTCTATTGATATATTTCATCAACAACTTGGTCATCCGAATTCCAAGTCTCTTAGAATTATTTTAAAAACTTGTAATTAATCAAATTTAATAAATAAAGATTTTATTCCTTAATTTTATAATATTTATCAGTATAAGAAGAGTTTACAAATTTTATTTTGTTGCATCTAGTATTAAGAGCACAAAACCTTTGTAGCTTTTATATCTTGATATTTGGAGTCCTTCAACCATAATTTCAAATAAGAATTATAGATATTATTTATGCATTATTGATGATTATAGCCGATATACTTGGGTATTTCCTTAAAAACTCAAATATGAGACCTTAACTATTTTCAAACACTTTTGCACACTTATTGAAAATAAACTGAATTACTTTATTAATACTATCTAATTTAATGTTAGTAAAAAGTTTATTACTTTTTCTGGTTTTCTTCAAGAAAAAAGAATTCAACATATATTTTCATATCCTTATATGCATCATCAAAATGATGTTGTTGAGCGAAAACGTAGAACAATATGTGACATAAGACTTTCACACATCAACATTTCTTATCAATTATCCTTCTACACCTATGCTTCATAATATTTCTCTTTTTGCCAAATTGTTTAACTTTACTCCTAATCATTCCATACTCAGAGTATTTGGGTGTGCATGTTTTTCTTATTTCAGAGATTATTATTCCAATGTGCTAAACTTTTATTCCTCACGATGTACATTTATTGGCTATAATCCAGTTCATAAAGACTATAGGTGTTTGCATCCATCTGGGAAGATTTATGTGGCTAAACATGTGATTTTTAATGAGTTATTTTTTTCCTTATTCTTTCATAAAATCTTCTATTTGCAGTAGGTCTTTTAGTTCATTAACTTCAAATTTTTCCTTTGTAATTTCTATTTTATCCTCTTTTCAGCCAGTATCTTCTCTTAACAACTGTGTACCAATTTCTTCATTAAGCATATTTCAACATTCTCGCATTCCTTCTAAACCATAGTTTTACTCTAAGCATTTTTCACAAGTTGCATCCTCTCAATTCATTATAACACCTACAATTGCTTTCAATACTCATTCCATGGTCACAAGATCAAAGCATGGCATTTTTAAGCCTAAGTTTTTCTTACCAATAATGAATTTGTAGAGCCTACATCAGTTAAGCAAGCTTTACTTAGTAAGTTGCAAGAAGAATTTGATGCCCTTCACTTGGGATTTAGTTTCTTTTTCTTCTACTTACAAAGTAATTGATAACAAGTGGGTATTCCAAATAAAGCATGCTTCTGATGGGTTTATTTTGAAGCACAAAGCTTACCTTGTTGCAAAGGGATTTCATTAGACACCAAGCATTGACTTCTTTGATATATTCAGTCCAATTGTCAATATTTTTACTATTTAGGTAGTTCTCAGTCTTCTTGTCATTCATGGCTAGTCTATTTGTCAAGTCAACATTAACAATGCCTTTCTCTATTGATCCTCAACATCCAACATAGTTGTGTCATCTTAACAAAGTTCTATATGGTCTCAAACAGACTCAAGGCCTAATGCACCAAGTTTAGAAAAATAATGCTTCAGTGGAGTTTTAAAAATTCAACTGTTGATTCTTTTCTTTTCTTTAAGCATTCATCCTCTTTCTTGCACCTTGTCTTGATATATGTTGATGACATACTAGCTACTAGTTCAAATCCCTCATTGGCTTAGTCATTTATTTTACAGTTTGGATAATAATTATCTCTTATAGATATTAGTTTCCCTAACTTTTTTCTAGGCATTTTAGTTGCATATGAGGATGGTAGCATTCATCTCTCTCAAGCAAAATATATTTAACAACTATTATCGCGAACTAATATGACTGATTGTAAAAGCTGTCTTACTTCTATAATTCTTAGATCTTAACTAAGTAAAATTGATCGGGATTCGTTTGTTGATAGTTCTTTTTATCGGAGCATTATTGGTGGCCTTCAATATGTTACCATAACTTATCCCAACATTATTTTCTCCGTTAATAAGCTTAGTTAATATTTAACCTCCCATATTCTCGAGCATTGGCATGCTTGTAAGCATATTCTTTGCTATCTTCAAGCTACATCACATTATGTTCTTTAGTTTCATTTTAATGTTAAGCATGATATTTTAGCATTTTCTTATATTAATTGGGCCTATGAACTAGATTATTGCAAATTAATTAGTGGTTATATAGTATTTTTTAGTGGTAATTTGGTTTTATGGTCTTTTAAGAAGCAACAAGTTATGTCTCAGTTAAGTATTAAGTTTTAACCCTGTTTTCCATGCTCGAGCTAAGCATATCGACCTTGACATCCATTATATTCGTGACAAAGTTATTCAAAATGAGCTTGAAATTCGTTATGTTCCTAGTGCTGATCAAGTTATTAACATTCTTACTAAACCCTTGTCATTCTCTTATTTCTTCTCTCTTTGGTCTAAGCTGCAAGTTCTTTTGGGTTCTTCTCGAACTTCAACTTGAAAAAGATAATAGCATTAGCAAGTTTCCTGAGCTAACTAGCTATTTGGTTTGACTGAGGTCATTAGCTAATCTAAACTAAAACTGTTAAGCCGAAGTAAGTTTGCTAGAATGGAAGTAGTTAGCTGAGCTATAATTTGTGACAATTAAAAAATTAGTTAAGCTAGCTATTATTCTTCTTAAAGTTTGTTTTTCAAATTCCTTTTTAAATTATTCCTTACTAGTATATAAGCAACTAAAGTGTAATCTAAAAAAAGATTTTTTTAGTGATTAAAAGAATAAAAAGCTCATTTTCTTTTCTTTCATTGTTTCTCTTCCATAGTTTCTCTTCTTCAATTTTTTGGAAACAAACAAATAAACCTAAACTTTATTTATACTGGGCACACACAACTCTTTAATAGCTTATTTTATATGAACTATGGTAAAAGTTATCTCCTTATGAGAAGAAAATTTCTTATCAGATGTTTGTTTTTAGACAGGCATGATATATCCATTATTAAACAATCAAATTAATTTCAAAACTTGAACGAAGAGAACATTTGTTTTTATATTTTTTTGAGAGAGTTTTTGGTGGGACCATAAAATTACCTGTTAATAAAGAGAGAGAAAGAAATATAATTATTGATAAAGTTTTCAAAAAGTTAAGGTGAATTCACTTAAATGAGAAAATAAAAAAATTAAATAGTAAAATTTATTTAAACTTTTTTAAAATTTTACCAATAATTATCCTTTTTTTCTTTATTAATTAAATAATTTTATTACATTATTATAAATAATAAAATAAAACAATTTTACCATATCATAATCATAATTATTATAGGAAAACAATCACACCTAAAATTTCTTTTGTTTTCATTAGTATAAAAACTTACCATCATTCACACACACACACACACACACATATTGTTGGCTTTTTTTGTCTCACTTTCTTCGTCCTGCCATTGAACAAACACTAGGATCTCCTTAGGTTATTCTAAATTTTCAGTCTTCAGAGCATGCAAATGCATATGATATCAAACTTTATATTTGTAATTATGGAAACATTACTAAACTATATATTTATAATAAGATATAGCTTGTAATATACATAAGTGTTATTCTCTATGATTGAAGTGTAGCAATTCATGTTAGTTAAAATATATTATAAATAGACTATAACAAGATCCTATAAAAAATAACACTTTAAACATGAAGATGAAGATGAAGATGAAATTGATGGTGTTATTAATGTTACTCAAGAAATAGAAAAAGTGGAAAAATATTAAATTTTTTTAAAAAAATTAGTCATTCATATCCAATAAGGTGAGTTTAATGGTTAATTAGGTGTTTAAAAAAAATAAAGAAACTTAAGCCTTATTATTTTATTAATATTATA
>CP135554.1:4772460-4797352 GCA_032402905.1 Khaya senegalensis | reverse complement strand
ATTATATTTTATTTTATATAAACTCAAACTTACGAATTGGTATCAAATTTATGTCAATTTATTAATTTTATCGTATTGTATTTATTAATTTTATAATTATATTTTATTTTATATTAACTCAAACTTACGAATTGATATTAAATTTATGTCAATTTATTAATTTTATCGTATTGTATTTATTAATTATATAATTATATTTTATTTTATATCAACTTAAACTTACGAATTGATATTAAATTTATGTCAATTTATTAATTTTATCGTATTGTATTTATTAATTATATAATTATATTTTATTTTATATCAACTTAAACTTACGAATTGATATTAAATTTATGTCAATTTATTAATTTTATCGTATTATATTTATTAATTTTATCGTATTATATTTATTTATTTAATAATTATATTTTATTTTATATAAACTCAAACTTATGAATTGGTATCAAATTTATGTCAATTTAATAGATCATGTAAAAAAATTACCACATATGGAAGTAATGGTGTGGGGTGGATGGTATTTTACAAAACTGTTAGAGAAATTCTGATGTTTGTTAAAAGTAAAAGGGGTTTCGTGAAATTAACCCAAAATTAAAGTAAATCGGTATAAGTATGGTAATATCCAATTTAATTCGTTGTCCAAATCAACGGTCACTAGAAATCATTTAAGTTGAATTAATTACACGACAATTGCAATCTATTTTTTAATTTAATTAATTATATAAAACTAATTATTAAAATTCTCCAACACAAATATTAAAAATAAAACTCACGAAATTAAAAACTTACCGAAATCCGACCAAACACAACCCAAAATCGAATCCTGGTAGACTCTCATTCTTCAGAAAAACCTCTCGCAGGTTTTTCACCTTCTGAAAAATATATGAAAGAAAACTTTTCCCTCCCTGAGTTGTGGACTGAGCCGACTCACTCTTTCTTGCTCCAAGCTCTGGGCGCTCTTTTTCTCTTTGACTAGTTCTCAACTAAAGCAAGCCCGGTCTCCAGTTTGAGGTGATTATTTTTCGTTTTGTTTGTTAAGTAATTGCCTTTTATGTTCTGTTGTCTTAATTTTTATTTTGTCAAGCTTTCGGTGTTTGACGCAGTTGAAACTTGTGTTCTTTAAGTCCATATCCGTGTTTTCTTCCGTTTGATAGTTTGTTTTTTTGGGATTCTGGTTGTATACGGATGTCTTTCTGCTTGTGTCAATGGCATTAGAGAGAGAAATAGAGAATTTGGGAGATGGACGTTGCTTAATTTGGGTTGAGAAAATATTTTCATTGCTATTGGAAGAGAAATTTGCGCATTGGTTTTCTTAATTTTGAAAGCATGAAGTAGAAAATAGTTTTAGTTCTAGAATGTAAGAGTTATACTGGCTGCTTTAGTTGGCAGCTGAAATGCTATTGGGGTTGTGTTATTTTGAATTATGTAGTAATGTTTTTATTGCATTGCAATGATTGATTTCTGGTTACATTTACTTTTTAAAGTTTAGAACATTTTTTAATGCTGGATTTGTATAAACAGTTGATCAGTAAACGTGTTGAGCTTTATTCCATCGAGATCGGTTTTTTTCTCAACTCTTTGAAGTTTCATGGATTCTTCTAGTGGACTTTACGTGAATTTTTGAGAATCTTTGAACAGGCTTGATTTGTGATGCCACTGTCCATTATATGGTAGGAAGGTGAAAGCTTTTTGCTTTTGAAATGTGTTCATGCATGTTATAGGTGTGGTAGTTTCCTCCATTTTCTTTATTTTTTTTTTTTTTTAATTTTGGTCATCCCAACGATAGTTTTATTCTCTTCAAATATGGATGGCGGTTTCATTAGATGTTGGAGCTAAAATGATAAGCATTTCAAATGCTGGCGTTCAAGGCATTATACAAAATATTCTAATAAAATATGAAGTTGTACAGACTTCAGGGAAATACTTTATTTCTTCATGCTTACAAGGCCTTAAATAATTAAAAGAGAGATGATAAAAAAAAAAAAAATGAATGCTAACTCTACCCTAACAACCACCTAACTAGACAGCTTTACTAATTTATTTAACCCATACATTAATACTCACAAAGTGGTACTAACTAGACAACAGAAAATTTTCTACCTACACATTAATACCTAAATCTTCAAACAATAATAAATTCTCATATTCTTCAACAGAAGTATAGTGATTGGTGTTACTGTAAATAAATTCGATGGGTATAGTTTTGAAGGTGTTGAAATTTATTTTGTACTTATAAATCTTATGCATATTTAACAATAATAGCTTTATATGTTTGTCTCTATTGGGGTAGCAATAGTAATGAGTACCTTAATGTTTTATTATTTGAATTGATCAATCCAAAATGTGATTCACTTGAAGTCATGGATAGCTTAAAGTCATTATTAATAAATTTAAGATTTCTACCTTTTTATCAGATTTCGAAAAGAAGATAACATGAATTGGAAATTTTTTCATAGGTAAGACTGTTTGAAGGGAATTTTAATGAGAGTAAAATGCTTAATATTTTATTGAGTATTAGAAAATTTAACCTATTGGATGAATATAAGAAAATGTACTAACGAACATTTATGATTCCAAAGATTACGAGAAGACAATAAATGATCTCACAGTGTTGTTTGATGGCCATGGTATTCAATTAAATTGGAAAACATTGCTTTAACTTGTGCTAAAGTGCAATGTTTTCATTATGATAGAATTTATTCTTTTTGCTCGTGTCTTTTTTATATTAGAGAATCCTTTATTTATATCTTTTACAATTTCCCACAGAAACCTAAAAAGGAAGTAGCATTTATCTTCATTTGCTTCTTCAAATCCTGATCATTGATGATTGAACCTTATACCATGAGTATTCAAGAGTGAGGTGTCAGCTAATTAATGCTAAAGTAGCTTGGAATATTAATCTGGATAAATTGGGAAAATGTAACGGAATTTGCATAGTCAGCCAACTTTATATCTTGCGATTTGTCTGTGGTGTCGGCTAATTAATGCCAAAGTAGCTTGGAAAATGCATTGGAATTTGCATAGTCAGCCAACTTTATATCTTGCGATTTGTCTGCTGATTAGGAAATCTTATAAATGACACTACAAAAGCGATCTTAATTGGGTGAGGTAGGTAATTATGACTTTTTAACCTGAGGGTAAAATGGTAGTGCTTAAAATATGTACACACACACACACACACAAATAAATGAATAAGTACAAGATTTCCAAAAGTATACAAAATGATTTGTGGGATTCTATGCAGCAAACACATGAAATATAATATATTAGTTCTGAATAAATATAATCTATAGGGCTAGTAATTCTTGTTTTCAATGTTATGCTTAATTTTTATTATTAGCCCATACCTATAAGCTTAAACCTTTTAATTTAATTGTTACTTAACATGGTATCATAATTATTATGACTGAAAGGTCTTGTGATCAAGTCCTCCATTGTGTAAATCAAATTTTAATAAATCATTTCTGTGTTTGTGGTGGTGTTTAATTCACATGCCTTGCTCATGGGAGGGCATGTGAGAGCTTAAGGACTATTGTTGAACCTTGGCTATAAGCTTAAACTTATTGGTTTAGTCATTACGTAATAGTTTTAGAAAAGGGGCCAATTATTTGTCACACTCTAATTTGTCTCAGCGTTGACATGTGAGAGCACAGTTGGTTTTGGAAGTTGTTCATCTGCTTTACTAGAAAGGACCTCATTGGAAATAACAAATCACAAAAGGAATCTGCAGGAAAAGCTGACAATTGCAGTCCAGCCTTATCTCATTTCAAGCGTTACTGATTCTCTTTCATTTTATAAACTTACCTTGACAATTTCAATGATAATTTCTTCCCCATCAGAGTTGATTGCAGTACATTCAAATTCAAGCTTTTGCTGGTGAGTTCTTGGTAGAAGCAACATGAATCTTAAGTTTTTGATCTTTGTTCATTAAAACTTTGACTCATTTTCCTTCTATTGTGTTTGTTTTTGGCAAATTTTCTTTATTTTTTTTTTTGGTTTTTAAGTGTTGTTTTTATGAATTATTTGTTTATTCGTTGGTTATTTGTTCACATGCTTATATCAGCGGTTCATTATTTGATTTGATGAGGTTAAAGGTGTTGATTACGTTTATTGATGATTATGCATGTGTGATCTGCAGCCGCCATCTTGCGGAAGGGCTTCCCTTACTAACTTTTGTTATTTGTTAGCCTTTTTGTGCATGATATGTAATTCGAGTAAACTTGGATCAAGTGGTGCTGATAGCTAAATTATATTTCTGGATTTGGAACCCTTCACATCTTACTATGTTAGCATGGAAATATTTAAATAATACCCAATTTGACAGTCTCATAAGTTTGATCTGCTGTTTAATATTTGTGATCTTTGATACTAACGGCTATTAAATTTTGGTAGGATCTTGTTTATGTAAAAAATGGACAATGTTATATACTAATTGGGTAAATAGTATGGCAGAGCTCTACAACTGTTTCCATTTATGATATTGGAAATATATAGTTGGTTCCACCCTTTTTCTTTCTGAAGTTTATTGTGCTTGCATGTTATGATGTGAGTGGATCATAAAATAGGTGAAAATGCTCAATTGACACGACCCACCCACATTTAATAAGTTGTCCTGCCCCCACATTTATATGGAATGCAATTAACTGATCCAATTTAGATATATTAAGATTTTTGTTGCATTTAGTTATTGTTAATTTCTAGTAAACCAATGGTCTTTGGAAGTGGTGATGATAGATTGGAACTAGCTTGTTTGTTGGTTTTACTGTTGGCTCATTCTTTTTAATTCCTTCTCAAAGGCTCTGTTTGCAGTAGGTTTAAATATTCTGACATTAGAATTTCAGCTTTCTGTAAAATTGTTGGAGTAAGAAACTTTTTATTCTTTTTATTTCGTGGTTGTGTTTGACAGACTTGATAAAGGATATTATGTGATATGAGCTCTGCCTTGGTTAGTTTACTCATATGGTTAATTGAAATCTTCCTAGGCACCTTTCTTGAAGAGGTTAATTTTTGGTTTGTCATATTTTAAAAGCAATGGGTGACAATCATGAAGAAGAGGACACACATGAGAAAGCAGAAGATAATGAAAGTCATTCTGGGGACTCGTTTGTAGGTGATTCGGATGGCGATGAACCATTAACGTCTGGACAGGATGATGGATTGCATCTTGAGGCTAGTTAATAAAATTGTTTTATATACTTCGTGGTTACCCTTCTTCTACTAACAGAGTATAAGACTGTTTTGTACATATCAGATGCCGGTTTTTTGTTTTTACTTCCTCTTGAACCTCTTTTGTTCTCTTATTGTTATTTTCCATCTGTGTTGTGCAGGAACATTTGACTGAGGAGGAAATAGAAGAACTAATTGCAGAGTTCTTGGAAGTTGAGAGCAAGGTATTATATCTCTTTGTATGACTTCTATTTGGTATTTTATTTCAGACGATTCTCTCATGCTTATTTTAGGCTGCAGAGGCTCAGGAAGCACTTGAACTTGAGTCCCTTGCGAAAGTGGAGAGTGAGGTGCGAGAGGAGTTGGTGCAGACACTACATGCAGATAATGTTAGTCTTCTGACCTTGTCTTCATCATTTGGTTCCCTTCATCTTGGCATATAACTGACAATTTTTACTTGTCCATAGTTGGAGGTTGCTGTTAAAGATGAAATGACTGCTTATAGAGAACAGTGGGAAGCTGTGCTGGATGAACTTGAGACTGAGAGTGCTCACTTGTTGGTCTGCTTCTTTCTTCAATTTTGAGTAAAATCTTTGGTTCACAATATGTATTCTATGTGTGCATGCTATTTGAGAAAATTTAATTCAACTGGAGAATTTGCATGTGAATGCCTGCTTGTATCCTATAATTCCTTCTTTTTATCAAGCAAAGAGAACACAATTTTATTGCAGTTTCTAGGGAAGTAACAAGATATCTTTTTAAAGTTATGTTGGTGGCAATATTGTGTCTGTTGATTCTTGTATGATTTTTGGTTTATGATGAATTTTCTTACTCAAGTTGTGATGGTTCGTCAGCAAACTTGTGATATTATGAGCCAGTTGTTGGATCTTAAATCTAGATTTTGGTTAAGCCTAAAATAAAGTATGAGTCTTTAGAATGATGTGTTTGAAGGGTTAAATTAATTTTTTAATTTTTAATTTTATGTATTTTTAATTGCCTTTGTGATAAAAGAAATGTCCATGTGGGATGTTGAGCGGGTGTTATTATAGTTCAGAAATAAAATAACAACTGAAAATGCTAGACTTGTTGCGTACATGTTTAGATAATTAGAATTTGCTTCTTGTTTTATGGTTTTAGATATTTACAAGTTCAATGCTGCATTAAAAATATAAAGCATGTTTGATAATGCAGCCTGCTCACAAGTCCCTGTATGACCAGAAACATCTCATTTGCCTTTTGACTTCAATGATATGGTGGTATATTGACATGATAAATAGTAAACTTTGTCATGTTTTCCAGTAAATTTGATAAGGATACAAGCATAATGTTGTAGGTAGAGAATATTTCATGCATGTAATACTTTTCTATTCTTGTTTACTATCCTTGTAAGCTGTAATTAAGGTCTATTTTGCTTTCTGTTAACATGGTCTCTGAACAGGAACAACTTGATGGGGCTGGTATTGAATTGCCGAGCCTTTATAAATTGATTGAGAGTCAGGCTCCTAACAGTTGTTGCACTGAAGCTTGGAAAAAAAGAGCACACTGGGTAGGATCTCATGTGACAAGTGAATTTACTGAGTCGGTAGCTGGTGCTGAGGAATATCTTCAAACCGAAAGGCCTGTAAGAAGGTATGGTTCTGCCATTGGCATTATGGATTGTTTGAGGCATATGGTTACCTTATACGGATATATATTGTGAGTGCAGGCGACATGGTAAACTTTTGGAGGAGGGCGCTAGTGGATTCCTCCAGAAAAAACTTGCTAATAGTGGTAGCAAGGAGGCTGGAACAGAAAATTCAGACATTAACTGGAGCTCTGTCAACAAGATATTTTCTGGTGATGTTTCTGAGGATTGTGCTTCATTTGGCAGCAGGCAATGGGCTTCTGTTTACTTGGCCAGTACACCACAGCAAGCTGCAGCAATGGGACTCAAATTTCCTGGTGTCGATGAGGTGACAGATTTTGGGTTTAGTTGATTTGCTATCTTATGACATAATTGCTTCCTTTCTTTTGCTCTGACTTATGTTGCAGCCAAGTTACATGGACATTTTGGTTTTAGCAAATTTGTGACAGCTCTATTTTATGGAAGTTTAAATCTATACTTATTTTTGTGGACTGTGCTAAGTTTCAAGATTTGTGCTAGTTTTGAACCGTGTTACAAAGTAGAGAAGCCCTTTATCTGGCAGCCTAGGGTACTGGGGATTTGTACTGTGACAATTTTCTTGTGTCGGATGTTGTTGCTGAATTAAGAAGTTCACATGATCTAGCATTTTGGTTTTTAAATTCACAGCCCTCCCTTACACTTCAACTTTCTAAATGTGTTTATATATGGTACACGGGATTGTGCAATTTCTTGCTATTTATACCATATTTCAACCCTGTTTTTCTTTCAAAGAGCTTTTGAAACCTATTTCTTTTTCCAGGTGGAGGAGATTGAAGATGTTGACGGCAGTTCTGACAATACATTCATTGCAGATGCAATTGCAAATGAAAGAGAGTTGGCTCTTTCTGAAGAGCAAAGGAAGAATTTTAGAAAGGTTTGCAGATATCCATCTGGCTGATTTTAGATTCCCGGTATCTTTTTCTTGATTTTTTTTTTTCCATTGAAGTACTTTTTCTGTCCCATTTTGGGAGCCCTGTTGTTGATAACCGAGCCATTTTCTGCTGAATATTTGTGTTAAAAAAATTAATTTTTGGATGCCTGAGTGCATCAATACACACAAATAGAGATGTGTGTGTGTGTGTGTGTGTGTGTGTGTGTGTTAAAGAAGGTTTTTGATAACCTTGGTTATAAATGATTTTTCTTAAGATTGTTGGTGCTTAAGATGCAGAGTGGCTGTTAAAGTCCCAATTAATGGTTCTTAGCTGAGTAAAGGGATCTTTTGGTGGCTAAAAGAGTGAAACTTCTGTTCATGGCTTTGACATTTTTTTCTCCCATGCATTGATTTAATTTGTGTGGTAATCTTATAGAGTGCTGCAGGAATACCTTTATATTTTATAGGAGGCTGTTTGATCTTTTGATGATGCTGTTCATTGCTTTGACAATTTTTCTTCCGTGCATTGATTTAATTTGTGTGGTAATCTTATAAAGAGTGCTGCAGGAAGACCTTTATATCTTATAGGAGACTGTTTGATCCTTTGATGATGCTGTTCAGGCTGTTAGTCACAGTATGAAAATTTTCATCTGAATGCATGAATTTTGTGATCTGGTTTTTGTGTTCATCAGATTGCTATGTTCAATCTTTTACAAGGTTTTCGTGGTGTTGGTTTATTTTGAAATAAACACTTCATGGTATTCTGGTCTTTTATATATAAATATCTATTGGAGTTTTACTATATTCAATATTGATCTTTATGTTGACATCTATTTGCCACTAGTTTTAAAGTACATGTGTCTTGTACTATTACAGATCAAAGAGGAAGATGATGCAAATATCGATCGCAAGCTTCAACTTCATTTGAAACAGAGGAGGCATCGAAGAAGATCTAAACAGGTATAAATACTGTACACATTGTTTCTATTATTCTATTTCATTGTTTCAACCTAAGTTGATTGATAGAAAATTTTGTGCCAGTGTTTGGAATTTCTTTGCATAATTAAAAGGCTAAAGAATGCTGAAATAGGTTCACCATTGGTATATTAGTATGTGTTCATGACATTTTTTTTTTTAATCTTTTGGTCACATTGTATGAAAATTAGAACTTGTTTTATGATTTTGAACCTGAAATTTGATTTGTGAGTTTTCGGTTTTGACTATATTGAACAGTGGCACATAGCACAGATTTTTTCATTTGTGTAAAGAGGGAAGGCCTTGAGTTTAATTGTTTAAAAATGTCCTGACTGATTACACGGGTCCAGGGTCCTCGCTGCGGACATACAACATGCTTCTCATTCAGTGGAGCCATTCTTAAGTGTTGACATTTTTTTTTTTTTTTTTTTAACTTTTAAGAAACTGGAGATTGTATGATATAATGAAGAAAAGAAGAATTATGATACTTTACATAACTTAATTATCTTCATCTTCGTTGATATTATTTTAATCTTTTCTGTAACTGAATCGGGGTGTTGTTCAGAAAGAAGTTAGCTCAGTTGGACAGACAATTGAAGGTTGTGCAGATGAGGTGCAGCCTCATGTGGACTATTCAAAGTCTCTTTCAAACAAGAAAACTGATGATGAGGATGGTTTGCCTGACAACAGAAATGAGGATGCATTGCAAGGTTTGGAGACTGATTTGCTTGAAAGTTCTGTTACTTTAGATTACTTCGACAAGGAAAGGCCAATGAGTAATGGCACTTCTTCAGTCTCAGATCCTTCTTTGCCCGACTCCACTGAACCTAGAGGCTTAAAGCGTTCCAATGAGAGTGAGGAGCCAGACAGTGACAGAAAGAGGAGCCGGACTATTATCATAGATTGTGATGAAGAAACTGACATGGTGAAAGATAAATTAGTTTGTACCAAATTGGAGGATCAATCTGTTTTGCATGAAAATATCAATGATTCTGTCACTGGTAATTCTCTTCCTTCCCAGAGTTTGAGTGAAAACTTTTACTGCACTGCCTGTCACAAGGTGGCTATTGAAATGCACCCACATCCAGTTCTGAAAGTAATCATTTGCAAGGATTGCAAATTGCTATTGCAGGATAAGATGCGTGTGAAGGTATGGACTTCAGTAGCTTTTGTATGTATCAGCAAATTGGTTTATGACATTTGGATGGCAGAATTGTAAACCATGTTAGTATTTAAGTTTAGCGATAGTTAAGGGCTTGACAACAGTATTTAAGCTCTAACAATATTATTATCAGACGGTTATCAATTGGGTTCTAAAGATGTTCATTGTGAATAGATTGGTTTGATAATTGTTCATTAATGTTTCAGGTTAAAATCTGAGTTGAACTAATTTGTTCTAACAGGATGCTGACTGCTCTGAGTGTTACTGTATATGGTGTGGGCGCAGCAGTGATTTAGTGAGTTGTAAGTCATGCAAAGCATTATTCTGTAGCAGTTGTGTGAAGAGGAATATTGGTGAAGCATGCTTATCTGAGGTCCAGGCATCTCGCTGGCAATGTTGTAGCTGCTCTCCCAGTCTTTTGAAAAGATTGACATCAGAATTGGAGAAAGCGATGGGTTCTGGAGATGTGATAATTTCTAGCTCTGAAAGCGATTCGGAGAATTCAGATGCTGACAGTAATCTCAAAGTTGGGTATGATGTTCCTTATTGGACTGAGAGATACATGTAATCAGTGATTCTTATTTTCTTGCTACTGTCTTATTACACAATCTTGAAGCTCCTATCTGGTATATGATTTTCTTTTTCCTCCATTCACTTTTTATCAAGTGGCATATGATGGTTGGGTTAACTGCACATTTTATGATAGTTTCTTTCAAGACATGCTTAGTACTGAGGCATCCTAGATATCAATAGAGGCTTGGTTCCGTGAATAAAATTTACTCATTTTCTTTTCCTAGATTAAAAGCACACAACTCTTGACTGGGTATTTAAGCCATGTATATGGAAAAAACTTAAGAGGAGGGCTTTGTAGTTTTCACAAATTGTTTTGGTGTTGCAGCTGTTTAACATTTATGTATATGCAACTGTTTCACAATTTAATTTGTGGGCTGCTGGTCCACTTGTTTGTAACTTTTCATTTATTTTTAATTATATTCTTTCGTTACTCATGAGGAAAAATAAATGCTATAAAATAAGGTACACCTTATCCTTTTGTAACTTAATGGAATGATGCAGATGATAAATGTTCTAATAAAGAGAGAGAGAGAGATCTTCTAAGCCACAAATATTGATATTTATCATAGTCTTTCCAACTATACTTTACATTTTATGTTGGCAGAAAAACTTTTTTTGCTTGTTTTCTCTATTTCATGTATCACATTTACAAAGTTTTGATTTATCCCAGTATCTTTTGATTCATTTTCCTTGTGGATAGAATTTCAGCAAATGAAATATGTGCTTAATTCCTTCTTTTGTGTTAGCCATTGGTTCGATTGCTCATGAGCTTTGTAGTTCAGTTTTGGGAATATGGTTGAAATATCTAAATTTCAGCAATTAACTTTTAAGATAAATAGATTGAGAGGCTTGTTTCTTATGTTTAAGTATATTTTACTTTTCTCCAGTAGTAAGAGAAAGTGGAAAAAGAAAATTCGAAGGATTCTAGATGACACTGAATTAGGAGAAGATACAAAAAGGAAGATTGCAATTGAAAAGGTAAGTTTAATTTGGTTGATTTGCTTAGTCAGACTGGCTTCTCTTATACTAATTAATGTATTGTGGTCTCAATTTTTGTAGGAACGACAAGAACGTCTGAAGTCATTGCAAGTACAGTTTTCTACGAAATCTAGGATGATGAACTCTGTGAGATGTGACGGGGACTTGCCTGCTGGTGCTAGTGTTGAAGTACTTGGTGATGCCATTACTGGTTACATAGTAAATGTTGTCAGGGAGAAAGGTGAAGAAGCAGTCAGGATCCCACCAAGCATATCGGCTAAATTGAAAGCTCATCAGGTTTCTTATTATGTTTTTACAACTTTTCTTATTAATTCCTATGCTGAAAACTGCTGTTTAAAGAATGTTTTTCACCAAGTGTATTACAGTTATGGCATGGGCCTGGATATGTTAGTTTTAACAATGTCAGTATATAGTCTGACTTCAGCCTTATTGCTGATGCTGTATAAAATGCATTTCTAATCATGTAAAAACTGGGTTGGTGTTGACTGAGTTTGGAAAAAGTGAGGTTTGTGGGGAGCCTCTACGAAATTATCCTAGTCTTTGCTTAAACTGCTTGGCTGACCTGATCTTTTGTTTCATGTTTGACCATGTGTTGTTTGTTAGCTTAACTGAATTGTTATTGCAGGTGGTAGGGATAAGATTTATGTGGGAAAATATTATACAGTCAATCAGAAAAGTGAAGTCTGGAGATAAAGGCCTTGGTTGCATTCTAGCTCATACAATGGGCCTTGGTAAAACTTTTCAGGTATTATATTCAGTATCCCTCTTCATAGTCTGTTATCTCTGCTTTCTGCTTCATCTGTTAGTAAAAACTTCTTGTATTTACTATCTTGGATGCTATGTATTAATCTAGACAAATTTGTTATATCCACACCTTGGCTTCTGTGGGTCCTTGCAAAATTTTGGTCATAGGAGCCAATCCTGTTTCATTTTCTAGAGGCTGGTTGGTCACGTTGTAGAATCTATCTTCCCAGCATATGAGGGCCAAATTTGGGGTTAGGTGGGGGGAGTAGTACTTCTGTCTACTCAAGATTAGGTTTGATGGTCACGATGCAGTAATCTATGACATGTTTCTTCTTCGTATTGAAATTTCTTGGCTTTTTTGCTGGTTGTATTGAGATCTGTCCAAAGCTCGAATGTTGCTTTTCATTTTTGTCTGATGGTTTCCATTAATTTCTCTATGCCATTGAAAGTCTTATAGTGGGTTTTCCACCATACAATTTTTTATGTCATCAACTTGTGGACATCTATATCAAGCAACCTTTTAGGATTTGTGAGCTTGCTACAGTTTAGGCAGTTTAGATAGTTTCTAGGACGGCACTTGTTTGCATCATAGAAGGATTTAAATAGTGGCGGTAGCATGGTAAGAGATGACATTACTTATGGCTTCTTTAATTGTAACATGAGTCATCATGGTGGTAGCGGTAACTGTATGAGGAAAAGTTAGTAATTGTGTTGGCATTAATGCAACGTTTTGATTTTTGAAAACAATTTGTGGCATCTTTATTTGGCTTCTACTTTTTCTTGTAGATTGATAGTAGTAGTTTGCCTGATATGTCAAATATTTTCCAGGTCATAGCTTTCTTGTACACTGCAATGAGAAGTGTTGATTTGGGATTAAGAACTGCACTTATTGTCACACCTGTAAATGTGCTTCATAATTGGAGGCAGGAGTTTATGAAGTGGAGGCCTTCAGAAGTTAAACCTCTCCGTGTCTTCATGCTGGAAGATGTATCAAGGTCTAATTATGTGTACTTGTATTTTTTACTCTTACAAAAATTTGTCTGTGGATCATTTGTTTGCATGATGTGCATTACCTTTTCTTTTCTTTTCTTTTTTTTTTTTGAATTTTTTCCATGTATGCATATGTTTTGCTATGTATGATCCCTGATGTTTATCTCTCCAGATTTTTGATGGTATGCTTCATTGTTGGAAATTTGTTTTAGTAATTGAGGCCAGGAATGAAGACAATTTAGCATTTATTAACTAGGATTTAATCTTTCCTTTCCTTTTCTATTCTTTTGGTTGTATGGACAACTAACTTGTCACACTTTAAATTCTAGTTTGATGGGCTGTTATGGGTTTCTTGTTTCCTAAACAATTAATTAATAGCTCTCTCGCTCTCTCTCTCTCTCTTGCTAGTTCTCGCCAATTCTGTTTTATATCTCCTAGCTGATACTTCCTACTATAATTAATTTTTCCAGGGAAAGACGAGTTCAATTGCTTGTGAAGTGGAGAACTAAGGGTGGTGTCTTCTTAATTGGTTATACTGCTTTCCGGAACTTGTCTCTTGGAAAGCATGTGAAGGATCGAAACATGGCCAGAGAACTTTGTCATGCCTTGCAGGTGGTTGTCACTAAGTGACATTCCTTTTAAATACACAAGGATTAATTAATTTCATATATAATGTGGATTCCAGGTTGTTGGAGTCAAAATGAACCACTGGTTAGCCAAACTGGTTTGATTTGTTCAAGTTGGTGTTAGTTTGATATGCATGCATCAAACTGTTACCAACAAACAGACTTAAATGGTTTTGGAGAACTTTTAGCTTGAGAAGTTATGTAGAAACTTGGTTTCTTTCTTATTTTGTGTTATTAATGGAAAAAATCATTATAATCATTATATTTTAGGAATTCAGTTTGATGTACAACTTAATTGTTCTGGAATGGTCATAGTTTTTGGATTTAGAGAATCCAGAGTATTGTCTTGCTACTTTATTGGTATATTAATATCTAGGATATTATATTTATATATGTAAATGCTTGCATGTTGTTAAACCAATGAATATGGATGTAAGTCAGATGGACTTCAGTATGGAAATTTCTTATGACAGGTTCTTTTATTAAATTTTTCAAAGCAATTGTTGTCTCTGTAAATGAAATGAATATTTGGAAAAAGGCATGTTTATATGTTTGATTTTCTTTTGTATCCCAGGATGGACCGGATATACTTGTTTGTGATGAGGCCCATATGATTAAGAACACCAGGGCTGATACAACCCAAGCCTTGAAACAAGTGCAATGCCAAAGAAGGATTGCGTTGACTGGATCACCTCTGCAAAACAATCTCATGGAATATTATTGTGTAAGTTTGCACTAGAGCTATGAGTTTTAACAAAAAGTTTATTTCATGGTCACTGTTATGATTTTTGTTGAATTTCATGTGTAATAGATGGTTGATTTTGTAAGAGAAGGTTTTCTTGGCAGCAGCCATGAGTTTAGGAATCGGCAAGTCTTTTTCACTGACATTGTTGTGATTTCTACTTCCTTTTTACTAGTGTCAATTTATCTTGATTATGCTTTTATTATTTGCAGCTTCCAAAACCCTATAGAAATTGGTCAACATACCAATTCAACATCTGAAGATGTTAAAATTATGAATCAGAGGTCTCACATCCTCTATGAGCAATTAAAAGGATTTGTTCAGAGAATGGACATGAATGTGGTGAAGAAGGACTTGCCACCAAAAACTGTCTTTGTAATTACTGTCAAGCTTTCTCCTCTGCAGAGGAGATTATACAAGAGATTCCTTGATGTGCACGGTTTTGCAAATGACAAAGTCTCCAATGAAAAGATAAGGAAGAGTTTTTTTGCTGGTTACCAGACTTTGGCTCAGGTACTTTCCTAGGTAGCGTGTTCATATTTTAATCTTTCCAATTATTGGATTATCTCTAAAGATGCAAACATCCATCTAATGCAAATTTATGCTTACAGCTTGTGTTAAAGTTGGTAATGTAGCATGCTATGGTCATAATTTTCCAGAGAGGTATCTAGTTCTAAGAACACTGAAAGTGGAAAACTCGGATAAACTAATCTATGTTCTTATAAAGGTGTAGTAGAACTGAAAAAAGGTGCATTGTCAGACTATGTGATCATGTTAGCTAGTAAATATTTATGAACAGTTCCAGAGTTAAATATTGTAGGTTGCTTGCATATAGGGCTTGTTATTTATTGAAGCAAAATGTCAATAAGTATGCTGTAATAGCCACAAGCAGAATTTCAAAGCCTATATGGAGTATACTCACATGCGCGCGCACATGCGCGCGCATTCATGTATATATATATATATAAATATACATATCTATCCATATATATATAAATGTACATATCTATATACATATACGTGTACATATCCACACACACACACACACACACACACATCCATCTGAGGGAAGTTTGCTTTGCTGAACAATCTGTCTGTGCTACATTGAGAACTTGAACCTGATAAAAATGGTGCAACTTTCTGTTTTAGTTACAGTTGTCTAGAATTAATTACTTATTGCTTTTTTTTAAAAATTTTTTCGTTGCTGGTAGATACATTTTGGACGAGATGTAATTTCAGTACCTTATTGTTATGATGTTTAGTTTGTAATCATCTATGATGTTGAACTTGGTGTCTTACTCTTAAGGTGATAGTTGATTTATCTTTCACAAGGGTTTGTAAAGGCATCATTCTGATAATAGTAGTAAAAGAAATATCATGAGTGTAGGAGTTTATGCCCCTTTGGTTGGAGAAGGGGGGTTACATCAGTGTTCTGTTGACTATATAAAATGTGATGAATATCCTTAAAATTGTTGGAAAAGTCTATCGAATTTTAAAGATATTGCCAAGATGTGTTTGTTTTCTTATTGTTGACTAACTGGCTTACTGTTAAATAGATATAATGATTTTTCCTTTCAAAATGTTCCCACTTTCATTCATGATGTATTATTTTGCTAAAAGAATTTCAATCTAAGTGAAATTTGAACTTCTGGAAATTGTTAATTTATCAAAGATGGAAAAGGAGGCCTGGGGAAATTATTGATCAGTATATTAATGTATGTAGATATTATTGTTTTGACTAAAGTGTTTATGTCCATACTAGATATGGAATCATCCTGGGATCTTGCAATTGACAAAAGATAAAGGCTATCCGAGTCGTGAGGATGCTGAGGACAGCTCCAGTGATGAGAACATGGATTATAACATGACAGGAGGTAGTCTTCTCTTCTTCATCGCTTTTTGGGTTGTTTGACATAAACATCTTGCATGAATATTGCTTCAGTGAATGATTTTGATTTTTTATTTGTGGATTTACTCTTAATTGATGTAGGACAACTCTTGAATATGGTTATTGTGGTTATTTTAATAACAGTGTTTGTTGGCTAATAAACAAATACCAGACAGGCTGTTTTGCAGGGGTGCAGCAATGTTAGGGTCTGAGGGGGCCATGAATCATTTGGAAAATAAAATAGTTATTTACATGTTATCCTCTTTAAGTTTGTTTTTATGCTTTGATCCCATAAATTTTGTTTCTTTTCACAATGGCCCCTGGTTTCATAGAAATATATCTTTGACCTCTATCAATTTTATTTTATATTTTTTCAATTATGGCCTCCTAGCTTCTCAAGTCTGGCTCCAGCCCTGATATTTTGGTAGTATGAGCAGTATGCTGAATAGTGTTATAAGCAGTGATTTAAATACTGATGTGAACAGTAAAGAAGGCTCAATCGATGTTTCTGCATAATATTGATAATTATTGTATTTGGTTTGTAGAATAGTTTCTGTTTGTAATATTTCTTTTCAGTTTCTGAGCCAAAAGAAAGGTGCTTATTCGTATATGGTCATTGACATTTTGCAACTTGTCTTTTCCATTAGTTTGTTGAGACTTGTGTTTACAATGCATGTAACTGCTTATCATCTTTCTAAATAATGTTTAAGGAATGTTCTATTCCTTTTGTGTGTTAATGGCAATATTTAATGCTTAACAGAGAAGTCAAGAAATGAGAGTGATTTTCTGCAGGGAAAGAATGAGGATGGCTTTTTCCAAAAGGTACGAGTTTGCACAAATTCATAAATCAATGATTAGTTTTTTATTTGCACTATTACTCAAGTTTGCAATGGATTTACAAGCATACTCTTTTCCAGTCCCTTTGTCAACACAGAAAAGTTGTTAGAGTAACACTTTTCATACTGTGAATTTGTTCTTTTATTGCATTAGGGCTATTTGCTGATGTTTATTTCTTGACAGGATTGGTGGAATGATCTTCTGCATGAACACACATATAAAGAGCTTGACTATAGTGGCAAAATGGTTTTGCTGCTGGACATTCTAACCATGTGTTCTAATATGGGTGATAAGGCATTGGTTTTTAGCCAAAGCATACCAACTTTAGACCTCATAGAGTTTTATCTTTCAAAATTACCTCGACCAAGGAAACAAGGAAAGTTTTGGAAAAAAGGAAAGGACTGGTATAGGTGGGCATTATCTATCTGCAAACTGTTTAGAATTGGTAGACATGTTAGCTCTCTTCTTTACTTTGTGTCTGCTTGCTTTCATGTGCTGGTGTGTGTGGTTGGCTGAACAATAAAAAATCTCTTCTTCAATTGCACAATTTGCCGCATAAATTTTTATTTATTTATTTTCAATTGCTCATTTCGCTGCATAAATTTTTATTCATTTATTAATGAAGTATTTGACAAAGTCCCATTGTTTTCTTATGAAGCTCATTTACTCTTCTTCCAGAGTTTAAAGGTTCTGAACAAATGTAATAATTGCTGCTTATTTATTGCATATTGTTGGGATTTGTATACATTCTTATGAAGCTGATTTAAGCTTCTTCCAGAGTGTAAAAGTTCTGAACAAATGATTTGCCATCACTCTATTAAACCAATTTGACCAAGTGATCTAATGTTTAAACACAGTTGTTGGGCTATTAGCCTATATTTTTGGGTTAAAATGTAAGTTAAAATACTAAAAAATTACCCACTGACTATTTTTGTTTCATGCAGGCAATATATTTTCTGTAATTTTGGTTACAAATATGTGAAAGTTTTTAACTTTTTCCTTGTGTAATCTTCTCGCCAGACTAGATGGAAGAACAGAGAGCTCCGAAAGGCAAAGGTTGGTGGAGAAGTTTAATGAGCCCTCAAATAAAAGAGTGAAATGTACTCTGATTTCTACCAGAGCTGGATCTCTGGGGATTAATCTTCATTCTGCTAACCGTGTAATTATTGTTGATGGTTCTTGGAATCCAACATATGATCTTCAGGCCATATATCGTGCTTGGAGGTGTGTTAGTTTACCTTACAGGCCTTTCATCTTGTTTTGTTTAAACTTTCAATCTCATTATTTTTCCTGCTATTGCAGGTATGGGCAAACAAAGCCAGTTTTTGCTTACCGGTTTATGGCACATGGAACTATGGAAGAGAAGATATACAAGCGTCAGGTAATAAAAGAACAAATTGATGGTATAGTTTATAATTTATGTTTTCTGATTAAGAGAATGCTGCAAATAGGTGACAAAGGAGGGTCTTGCTGCAAGGGTGGTGGATAGACAACAAGTACACAGGACTATTTCAAAAGAAGAAATGCTACATCTCTTCGAATTTGGTGATGATGAAAATCCCGATCCTTTATCTGAGATCCATCAAGAGAATGGACAAGGAAATGGTCAGAATACAAATCGTGAAATTGGAAATTCTCTGAAGCATAAGTTGTCTCTTCCTCATGAAAGCTGTTCTTCTGACAAGTTGATGGAAAGTTTACTTGGCAAGCATCATCCAAGGTAGCTTTATATTAAATATAATTAAACCCTGTATTTTTACCTTTTCTTTGGCCCTTTTTCTTTTTGGAAAAAAGTGGATTTAGTTTAGTTCCCATTATGATAGTTTCTCATGAGTTATTATGTTTATATTCTTAAACACAACCCCCACAACACCCCACCCCCCCTCCCCCCCCCAAAATAAAAATGAAAGTGAGAGAGAGAGAGAGAAATTATTATGCTTATATTGATTGAGAAAAGTTCTTGTGATCTTTGTATTTGTTTTGTATTTTTATCAAGTCACCAAATTGGCATCCATTGGTTTCATTTCGGAGATTCTTCTTTGCTTTGGAACTTTGTGACTATGCAGCAACCTTTTCCATTCAATTGGCCTAAGCTCTACTACCCACTAGATATTAGTTTTTATTTTTGGTAATTAGAGAACCCTTACGGCTTCATATTATTCACAACTCTTGTTTGTTTAGGTGGGTTGCCAATTACCATGAACATGAGACCCTTTTGCAAGAGAATGAAGAGGAAAAGCTTTCAAAGGAGGAACAAGACATGGCTTGGGAAGTATTCCGGAAATCATTAGAATGGGAGGAAGTGCAGCGAGTTACCCTTGATGAATCTGCATCAGAGTGTAAGCCTGCTGCCACATCAAATGCAGTTCCGCCCGCACCAGAGACCAGCAATGTGACACAACCTAGGAGCATTTTCAGGGGTCGTGTGATTCGGAAATGCACCAAGCTTGCACATATGCTGACTCTTAGAAGTCAGCGTACAAAAGTTGGATGCAGTACTGTATGTGGAGAATGTGCCCAGGAAATACGATGGGAGGACCTGAATAGGGATGGAAAACCAGCCAAGTGAAGAACAGCCGTCATCCATTTTGTTTATATGTGGTTTTACCAAAAGTAATTAATAGTGATAGTAAATTACAGCTGCTATAGTTCAATATCCTATTGGAACACTCCATTCTTTTTGGTAGGTCTGGTCACAAAAAAGCTGCTTACACATAACCAAGAAAGGAAAGCTCTCTTTCTTTCTGGACAAGAGAACGAGGGATCTAACTTAAACTGTCAGGAATTAGCCCTGTGTAAATCTGAGGATTTATGAACCATTGTCAAGGATCAATTAGAAAGAATACAGAATTTTATTTACTCAAATGCAATGTAGAGTTTCCCTGCCATTTCTAATGTCAATTTGAAACAGTAAGAATGCTATTCAAATCGAGGTGTTGTGACCTTGACTTACAACCGTTGTAGAATGAAATTACTAGTTTCAGGTATGATTGGATGAATCGTTCTTTTATATTTGCTTCCATGCAAAAGTGCATGTTCATCAAATTTCTTTCCTGTTTCATTTGCTGAAAAAGAATAACAGATACAAATGATCAATATTCTTGGAAGTTTGGGTAGCTATAAAAGAATTTGCCACAATTAGGACAATTCTTCAAGACCAAAGCTGTATGCAGTAAGTTACCCTTCATTTTGGGGATTCACTTCCATACATTTAAGTTTTGAGCACCAAGTTTGGAGCATTAATTGGTGCTCGAAACCTGGAATAAAAACGTTTTTTTCTCTGTTATGTAAAGTATTTCCATTCAAAACCTGTTCTATTGGTCTATTTGGTTAAAAAAGAGCAATGCAATTAATTACATAAATGATTTTAAAGCGTGGTTTTTTTAGAAAAGTTTTTAATTTTAAATTAAGAGTTTCAACTTTGGTTGTAATGATTCACATAACAGCATCGGATAGCCACTTCAGAGCATAGATTTCTTCTTCAATCAAACATGAAACGAGGAAACTACAAACGAGAGAATCGCATATTTATTCTGCTCGGCAGACTGGCAACATGCACAAGCATTTTGACAAATTCTTGGAGAAAGCATCAGTAGCATTAGTTGCTTCAACAGCATGCTCTGTTGTGCTTCGTCATGTCACCCGTATACGGCAGCAAGCTTAATCAATCCTGCTATAGTTCATTTCTCCAATCTGTATGTCTGCAAGTGCTGTTTAGTGCACACTGGCGGCAGAGGTGTAACAGAAGATTCACAAAGAACTCAATGATTAGATGTTTAACAATCTTAAAATCAGCTGCACAAATTTTCTTGAACTTCTCAATTTCATGATCTTTAAGGATTCCTGCCGACGAAAATGGATTCAATAATCTGCATGCTTTTTCAGATGAACTGACTTCACACAGATTGCATATTCTACCACTACCAACAAGAACACAGTCGCCAATGTGTTACGACCACTGTAGAAGAATACAGTCAACCTCGACTTCATTGCAATGAGAACAGCCTCAATATTGTGCTATGGCGTAACCAGTTGACAACAAGCCAGCAACTGAAACAACCTAATAGCCAGGCCTAAACCCTTGTACGAAAGGACTACATAAAACAAGTAGGGGAAGGTATTCGTCAAATACAAGCATTACATGCCCTCACATCTTTCATCTCCCACCCAATTATCCTTCTCCTTTGGTCCAGTTGGTCCTTCCTCACCATAAAGCTCTGTGGGAAACAAGTCAAATAGGTTTTCCACTGAAAATCGGACAAACGGAGGAAGAAGACTGATAATCTTGTCCACTTCAGACCGCGAATCATACACAATGGTTGGACCCCACTCTCTCATATACTGCAACCAACATGGCTCCTCAACAACTCCGTCTCCAAGATACTCAGCTGCAATTATCTTATACTTGGTGCTGGAATCCACTAAAAATTTACTTTGAGCAGCATCATTTCTGACACCTATTCCAAGCTTTGAAGACCCTTGAAGGTATGTTCCTGGATGTGCAAAACTAGCATGACCGTGTTTTGAAGAATAAACAATTGGCTTGTTTCCTTCAATAAATTCCACGTCACAAGCATCCACCCATCTACCACCACTGTGCTCTGAGAAGTACACTTGCCCAAGTTCTCCGGTGAAGTTGTTCACACGAAGGGTGAAATGCTCCCAATCACTCACATGTTGGCCGATCTTGGTCATTGCAATACTCATTAAGCCAATTTTAAGTGTGGATGGACCATTGAAGGGGCAAAAAATCCACATTGCAATATCAGTAAATGTTCCTCCTAATGCTGGTTTGACATGAACATAAAGCTCTGCACTCTCCAAGTTTCCCTTCTTGAGAAAATCTCTAGCATAATCATTGTCCGGTAAATCTATCCAAAATGCACCATCGTTAGTCCCACCACATGGCAAGTTTGAGCCCCTGTAATCAATTGGTTCACCTTTCAGCTTCCCATCTTGGCATAAGACTGCCCCATTTTTAAAAAACCATTGCACAGATGAGGGCATATATTCTTCGTTGGGATGAAAGAAAACAGTTGGTCCATAGTGCTTGATCAGTGCATGAATCTGGTCCAAATTTGGCATTGCATGTAGGGTAGAGTCAAGATTCTTCAGACAAGCGATATCTAGCTGCTCCTCAGAGCTCAAGTAGGTGCCGCAAACAAATGTCCCAACGGACACCCCTCTAGCAAACATTCCCCTTTTGCAGGGTCTTGTGCTATAGACCTCAAATGTAAGATCAGAACCCATGGAAATTATGACATCACAAGTTTCACAACTCTCTGTAAGATCCTCCCGGACACACCTAACTTCCTCAACTTCAGGCTCCTCTAGCGTGTTGGTAACCACGACACCCATGGCTTTATAACCAACTGGTGGGTTTGGTAGCCAAAAGTAACCACAATCGCCATGGTGGGGATCTGTACTCCAAACTAAGGTGTAGTTAAGGGGCTTTCTTAGGGCAGGAAGATCTAGTAGTGAATTACCATTAGAACCAGCTTCTGTCCAAGAGGCAGCAGCATCACGGGCCACAAGAACACCCCCTCTTAATGGCTGATCACTAGGCTGGCAATAATGACCAAGACAGTAAAAGCCATCGGGGATTTCTACAGGCTTATAAAATGTGACACCTTTTGCTTTGCCATGCAAAACACTGCAACTCCAAATGCGCTCAAATTTTGTAATTTTGACAACCTCCAATTCTCCTAAGTTTATTCTTCCAGTAGCAAAAACTTTGCCTGAGAAGATAATAAGATATCATTTTTAAAATTGGTCTAGCATCATCAAACTAATATGTTATGAACAAACTGCTAAGTAGTTTGTTGGGCCATAAATTCTAGGATTCAATAATCAATGAATAACATCATCTTAGTGTTGTATTAATTTAGTTTTACTCATCTCAATAGAGAACACAAATAATAAAAGAAAATTCCTAGCATTAAAAATAAAAATAAAAGTAAAAAAAAGAAAGAGAGTAGATAGCATAAAATACAAGTAGAAGACAGGTAGAAATACACATAAATCACTCGTTCAATGTCAACCTAATTAAACTATCCATCAAAGAACAAGGACACTGCAAAGTGAGAAATAAAGAAAAAATAAAGGGAAAATCTAGTGATGAGGTGCCATGTGGTGTGCCATTATCAGGTGGACTACGAATTTTCAAAATTTTTTTAAATAATTTATTATACAATTTCATCGTCCATCTAATAAATGACAGGCCATACTCATCAAAATCTCACTTTTTTTTTTTTGGAAGGACAAAGTTTCTTCCTCCCAATCTTTGACCACAAAAAACTTATATAATCGATCGTCCTTAAGATAAGTTTTATGATGTTGTAAACTTGATATTCAACAACTTCCCTGTTCCGTGCAAGCTTCAACTTTCAAGGTGTTTCTGGTTCTCTATGCCTATTGGTTTACGAGCCTGTTGAACAAACTCGACACATTCTTCAATAACCAACTAATTACAACAACACTCTTATATTCCCAAGAAAATTTCATTATATCCCAAGAAAATGTCTTTTTTACGATCAAGTTTCAGAAAATGTAGAAAATATATTTGGTTTGTACAACTTTTTAATTATATAAAAATATGTACAAGTTAAGTGAATTGTACAAAAATTCTCTCTCTTTTTTTTGTCAACAAAGAAGTAGATCATGACCCTCAACAAAATCTGGAAGAGAAACAAAAACATTATCTGATGAATTCCGTGTGATCGATTTATTTACAGAAAACAAAAACAGTAAAGATAGGTCAGGATCACCCATCACGACGGAAGAAGTAGAGACAGAGAGAGAAAATTGATATCCATGGCATATTGTGATACGTATCTATCGTGTCATCATAAAAAACAAAAGATGAGAATTGAAGGAAAAAAAATTGCTAAGAAGGAAGAAATTAACGAAGTTTACTTTCTATTTAAGGGGGAAACTTACCTTGTGGCCATTGGGGAAGCGGAGAAGGCAAAGAGAAGGGCTCCGGGTTAGGCAAGTGGAAGTCAAACTCAAAATCAGTGACTCGGTTCCAGTAGAAGCAGTCGCAAGAAAACATTTTTACAATGAAATCTTTCACAAAATCAAAAACCAACCAAAACCCAGCAATTAATCTTAAAAAAATATGATGTTCAGTCCCTCTCTCTCTCTCTACCTTCAAACAAAATAAGAATAAACACAACAAAACAGAACCGAACAGAGAAATAAATGAAGCTCCCTCTTTCCCTCCTTTACCTCAAAATATTAAACTCACTCAACCAACATAGAATCGAGTGAGAGGCAGAGACAGGGAGAGTTCTGCTTTAATTTACTTTCGTGCAAGGATGGAAAAACAACGAGTCCTCTCTCTGCTTCTTAAAGACAACAAGGAAAAAGGAAAGAGAGCTGTTATGTCTTAACGAGGGAGAGAGAGAGAGAGAGAGGGGTTGAGTAAGAGGGGAATAACGTAAGACTCGATAGAAAAGGAATTCGTTGAATTAGTTGAATTCAGGATGTCGTTTTTGTAATTTTGTCTGCTTTTTGGAGGTTTATTTTCCGTTTGGAAGTTTGCTTCGACTTGGTATTATTTCACTTTCCTCCTCCAGCGATTGTAACCACGCGCCCTTACTTGCTAAATATCTAGCTAATGAAATTAATTAGAGCAAAAAAAAAAAAAAAAAA
>CP135554.1:4708845-4747470 GCA_032402905.1 Khaya senegalensis | reverse complement strand
ACCATTATGCATCAATTATTATTGGTTCTCTGGACCCAGTTTGCGAGGATTAAACAAAGACAAATAGCATAATATTTTTACAAAAATCATATTCAAATTTTACTTTCCAATAGGCAAATGATTATTATTTAAAATGTGAATTGGGTGGAAACTATATTAAATTAACTTTGTATTCCTTGCACTCTGTTAAGATTATTGCATGCGTAACTTAAAATTTTAAAAGTAAAATTAACAATATATTTAATAATACTAATTTTTAATAATATTCATTCATTCATGTTTATGTTATGCTATTATAGGATATTTAATACTTTTATTTTTTAATAATTGTAGTTTAAAAGTAATTGCTTTTCAGCTACACTTCAACACCAAGCCAAGTTTGAGATGATTGATGAACCAATGAGTGTGGATTGGTTCATACATCAAATTTGACTTCCAAAATGTCTGTCGCTAGTTTCGGATTTTTGTCAAGTAAGAAATTCATACAAAGTTGCTTTCAACTACTCCCAATATGTGCTGTTAAAGAATTTGCATACATGTGCAGATGGATGCTGATGTACAGTTGTTTAGCTCAGCACAGAAATTATTAGGAAAAAGAATATGAAAGCAAATCTAAAATAATAACAAGTTGCTGTTCTAGAAAAGAAGAGCAAAAACAATACGCATCGCGTATGAACACTTGAATTTTATCTCAAATCATGAGAATGTAATATTTTATGTAAGGCAGCCTGGCCACTGCATTTTGCCAATTAAGTGGGTGGTAGAAGTCCGCAAGACACGGTCTTGCATTATAAAACAACTCACTTTAAATTTACTAATTGATTAAGCACATGAAATATCGAGAAAATCATTCGTTTGCATTGAATTTATAAATGTTTTAATCTTTAGTAATTTTCTTAGCAACTGTTTGTTGATTCATTGAGAAATTACCTGTACGTGTTAAAGAAGTTACGAAGAAACTGAAAAATTCAGGACAAAATATGATAATGACAACAATATTTTTCTTATCTTAGACTGATATAAAGTAATAGTTTCTTAAGATTACGATCTTGAAAGTTGCCCATTGACTTGGAAATGGGATACTCGTGTCAAAGTCCATGCCCTCGTGCCATTGAATGACTGTTCAACCTACTATGTACCTGTTAATACACGGGAAAAGGTTGTGGAATTTGGCGACATATTTTCTCGTTGGATTTACGCTAATACTTGTAGAGCAAGGGACCTCAACAACTGAAGATCGCCAATATTGAAACCACGATAACCAAGAAAGAAATCCAGATTAATCACTGACCATTTAAACACTCAAAGCATGCAAGAACTACTCAATTTGATCAGCACAGAAGAACAAAAAACAGAAGTAATTCAAGGAATCATGACCGAATTTAATAGAATTCAGAAACTTGACTATGCAGAAAACAAGAACAGATGAAGAACACCCTTAATCACAGCCCTTCACTCTCGCTTTCTTTCTCTCCTTCGATCCTTTTCAATTATCAGCTACTTGCTAGCTTCCATTCGGTTATTTCTAGTTACATTGCTTAACCAACAAACTGACTTCTAGATAATTAACTAACTAATTGAATTCACCAGCTCAGCATTAACACGATCTTATCAACTCAGAAAAACCAACTCATTTTGCTTTGATCAAAAACCATGAAAGAAAAAATGATAACATCCTGATGCATTGTGAATTTTGAACCACCATTCACAACAATTACCAAACAAACAAGTCAATTGCTCGTGATTATCTCCCATTGTGTTTGTCTTCTAGTTCTAGGCAGTGTTTCTGCATTGCTTCGGAGTTTAAAAAAAAAAAAAAAAAAAAAAAATCTTTACATTGGTTTATGTTTGGTGTTTAAAGGTGTTTACTCGTGTATGCTAGAGGCCAACAAAGTGGTATAGTAGTTTATACAAACAAATGCATAGATCAAAATTATTCTAAACCAAATGCTTTAAATTAATGTACATGTTGATGGAATAGTTAAATTAGATTTTTGAAAATTCGTTATCTTGGCTCGGTTGCGTATAAAGATGAACACAAGCAAGTAGCATTGAACAAATTAAAATGTTGAGTTTTTTTTTTTTTTTTTTAATAATGACTTCCACTAAAACAAGGAGAAATTACAAACATGTAGACGAAATTTATCTATTGGAATTTATTATTGTATGGTCACTCTTCATCGTCAATGAAATCACACATACTGCACATATAAATCTTTCATGAAACAAACATCGTTGAGTAGTGTGTTCTGAGTAAGGTCATAACCATAATCTTTATTTGTTTCACGAGAAATAAACATTATGTAGGCAAGAATTGAATTCACACTCTGTTAATTAACTGCCAATGAATTAAGAACAAACAAAGAAATCAAAAGAAACAAACAGATCAAGAAAACCCTTTTACATGGTTCAACACTTGGCCTACATTTACAGAACAAAACACAGAAGAAATACTTTATTATGAATAATGAAGATTACAAGAATCAAGAGGAGTTTTTGAGTTTTTCAACAAGTACTCATATGTTAGAAACCGATTTGTATGCGCCAAGATGTTGCCCCCGAAAGCAAGCAAGTTTTCTAGCTAATTCTTCTGTTTTGCTAATTGGAAATATTAACAACCTTAATTGTTTTCTAATCCACGTTAATATCATTAAATGCACCCAAGCCAGCTTCTAAAGACACATCATCGTATGCGCCAAGATATAGCCCCCGACAGCTAGCAAGTTTTCTAGCTAATTCTTCTGTTTTGCTAACTGGAAATAATAACAACCTTAATTGTTTTCTAATCCACGCTGGCATCACTAAATGCACCTAAACCAACTTCTAAAGACACATCGTCATCTACAAATCTTCTTCTTGTCTACAGAAGCTTCTCTTCCTTGAATGTTCGTTAAGTAAATTATCTCAAAAATCACTTACATGTGCCAAATTTAGACACAAACTAAACTTGGCAATAGGCAAAATTTTGATTAACAGTCAAATGGATTCACATCAGTGTGAATTTTTTCAAGCACAACACTTCATCTCTAATAAAATATTTTCGTTCATCTATATGTTTCATTCTCTCATGATATACCTAATTTCTAAATAGATGAATGGCACTCTAATTGTCATAAAAAATAATAATTGCATATTGGTCCTTCCATAATTCACCAACTAAAGCTCTCAGTCACTTAAACTCTTTCACAACTTTAGTAGCTACTATGAATTCAGCTTCAATTGATAACAAAACTACAAGAAGTTGCAAAACTGACTTCCAACTAATCAAACATTCATTTAGAATGAATAAGGACCAAGTAGTTGATCTTCTTCTATCACAATTTCTAACAAAATCTAAGTCCACATACCTTAGAGTTTCACTTGTCTCATACTTATGCGTTTCATAAATCAAACTATAACTTGTTGTACCCTTAAGATACTTGAGAATCTATTTTACTACAAACCAATATTGCTTCCTTAAATTGCTCATATACTTGTTAACAACACTCAATGCAAAAGCCAAATTAGTCATGGTACACACCATTGCATACATCAGGCTTTCCACTGTTTGTGAATAAGGTATTTGATCCATTTTAGACCTTTCTTCTTCTTTTGATGGTACTTGTTGCATTGAGAGTTTAAAATGAGCTACAAGAAGAGTATGCACATGTTTACTTTCAATCATCTGAAACCTATGCAATGTCTTAGTGACATAGTTTCTCTAATCAAAAAATAACAATTTATCACTACTCTTTCTCAGTATTTCCGTACCAAAAATCTTCTTAGCACATCATAAATCCTTTATTTCAAATTTGTCACTCAACAAAGTCTTTAATTTCTCAATTTTTGTCCTCTGTTTACATATTATAAGCATTTTATCAACATACAACAAAAGATACATAGCTTCACTTTGCTTTAGACACTAGTAATATACACAACTATTGTATTTATTTGTTGTATACCTTTATGTTAGCACAAACTTATTAAATCTCCTATACCATTACCTAGTAAATTGCTACAAGCCATTTAATGACTTTGCAAAAAGGTATATATAGTCTCTTTTACTAAATACTTTATACCCTTTAGGTTATTCTAGAAAGATTTGTTCATCTAACCTGCCATGTAAGAAAGCAATTTTTAATTTATTTAATCCAACTCCAAATCTAAAATAGCAATCACAGCTAAAAGAGTTGTCATAAAGCTATGTTTCATTACAGGGAGAAAACTTCCTTGAAATCTATATCTTGTCTTTGCAAAAAAACCATGACTATTAGTCTTGCTTTAAATCTTATCAAATTAAATCCTGATGCATATTTTTTTATCTTATAAATCCATTTACATATGACAATATTCCTGTTATCCAGTTCAGGAATCAATTCTTGGGTTTTATTTTTTACTGAATGAATTTATCTCTTCTATCATTGCTTCTTCCATATCATTGCATTGCCAGTACTCATGGCTTCTTTATATGATTTTGGTTTATTAGTATCTAAGTATTATGTAAACATTAGTGCAAAAGCTATGGGATCTACATATGCAAATCTGTTTGGGGCCCTGATTTATCTCCTTTTTTTTATCCTTTGCCAAGTTATAATTGTGTAGATCTTGTTGTTCTTTTAATTGACATTTTGATGTAAAAGAATCTTATAATGATTGAATTTCATCACCATCCCTTTTTTCCTGGTCTTTACCATAATCATTACTATGCTTCTCCATTTCAAAATGTATAAAGACATTTTTAAGTTTGTTTTTAAGCTTGTTATTACTAAGTTCCTTAGTTAGATAAAGCATCACATCTTCATTGAAGACATCATCTCAATTGATTATACATTTGGTTGGCTTGATGTTTATATATTATATTTTATAGCCTTTGATATCATTTGGATAACTTATGAACACACTTTTTACTGTTCTAAGATTAAGTTTACCTTGTTTTCATATGTGCATAAGTAAGATCCAAAGACTTTCATATTTTTATAATTTGCAGGCTTTCCCTTATATTTTTCTTCTGGTTATCAAAATCCAAGAGTTAAAGATGAATTTTTATTTATAAGATAACAAATTATGTTAACAGTTTTTTCTTAAAATACTTTAGCCAACTTCAAATTTATCAATATATATATAGTTTTATCAAGAAAAGTTTTGTTCATTCTTTCTGCCAATCCCTTTGCTAAGGTATATGCCTTATAATTTTATGCCTAGCAATGCCATTTTCTTTACAAAATTGATTAAACTCTCTATTATAAAATTCCAATCCATTATCTATTTTTAGTCTCTTTACTTTTTTACTTGTTTGATTTTTCATCAATGTCTTTCATTCTTTACACTTGCCAAGAAATTCATCTTAAGTTTAAGAATGTAAATTTGTACTTTTTTTGAAAAATTATCTACAAAAGATATGAAATACCTACCACCACTAAGAGATGGCTCATAAGTTGGGCTCTAAAGATCAGAGTGTAGGTAATCTAATCTCCTTAGTCTTGTGTTCTCTCTTTCTAAATTTCACTCTTGTTACCTTGTAAAAAATGTAGTTTTCATAAAAACCTAGTGATTCAATAGTCTCATTCCTTATAATCCTTATTTGTTAAGTTCTATAAGACCCTTTGCACTCATGTATCCTAATCTTAAATGTCATAACTTTATTTTATGTTTTATTGTTTGAGATGACATAGCAATACTAATTTTATAATAAATCCAATTATCACATACAGTCCATTTATTCTTCTTTCTTTCATTAAAACCATAAAACCTTTAAGAACTTTTAAGTTTTCTTTTTCAGCATTAAAAGTACAACCATGTCTATTAAGCATTCCCAAAAAAATCAAGTTTCCTTTTAAGTCAAAGACATGTCTAACATGGTGGAGAGTTCAAATCATGGTGCATTCTAAGCCTTATTGTTACAATTTCAACAACAATGCATGCATTACTGTTTCCCATTAGATCCTTTCACCCCTTAAAAGCTTTTTAAGTTTCAAATAACTTTTTATTTAAACATGTACAAAATAAACAATTTATATCAATTACCTACTAACTTTTAGTATCATCATCAGAGGCAATGAGAAGATCTTTTACACCATAGTCTTTACTAAATAACTTCATTAAATATTCCCTTAAAGACACAACAAATGCATAAGTAGTTTCATACACCTTATTTGATGAATCTAAATCACTTGAGATGTCTTTTGACTTTGTTGTTACTACTATATTTGTAAGTTTTTCTTGTTTTTGTTTTTTTTTTCTTTCTGGACAATCCCTTCTATAACAGCCTTCTTTGTCTAATGATAGCATTTTCTTTTCTTCTTGTTTTTGAACGTGGATTTGTTTTGGTTTGTTTTCTTTCCCTTATTTTTCTCTAATCTTCCTTGAGCTGACATGGCCTCACCATTGTTTAAATTTTTGGCTTTTATCTTCTATATTTCTTTTATATTCGAAATAGCGTTTACATCATTCATTGACAAAAATTCTTTACCAAATATGAGGGTATCCACAAAATGCTCATAAAAGCTTAGTAAAGACTTAAGGAGATCGTCATTCTCTACCATAATATCTATATTCTCAAGATTAAATATGATCTTGTTAAAGTTATCAAGGTGTTATTACATAATAATATTAGGCTATATGATAAAATTGTATAATTGCCTCTTTCAATATAACCAATTAGCTAAAAACTTTGTCATAAACAAACTCTCAAGCTTTAACCATAAACCAACAGCTATAGTTTGCTTTAATCTTTCTTTGAGTATTTCATCTCTAAGTTTAAAACAATTATACTATATTCCCTTTTTAGCAAACCTTTCCTTTTTTTTTTCTCTTTCTCTAATATTATTGATGAAAGATTCTTTACACCTTTAAAGCCTAATTAAAAGCTTGTTGAACCAATAATGCTCGCTTCTTCAACTTTCAAAAATTAAAGTCAGCCTTTACAGTAAGTTTTTCAATATTGAATTTTGTAGAAGTCATGAATCCTTACCTTTCAAGATTTGATACTGGTTTGTTATGTCTCAAGTAAGAATTGAATTCACACTCACTTGATTAACCACTAATGATTTAAGAACAAACAAAGAAATAAAAAGAAATAAACATATTAAGAACACCATTTTACATGGTTTAACATTTGATTTATATCCATAGAATAAAACACAAAAGAAAGACTTTAATATGAAGAATAAAGATTACAAGAATCAAAAGGAGTTTTTAAACTTTTAACAAGTACTCATATGTTAAAAACTAATTTGTATATACTAAGATATGGCTCTCGAAAACAAACAAGTTTTTTAGCTAATTCTTCTATTTTACCAACTAAAAATATTAACAACCTTAATTATTTTTTAATCCATGTTAGCATCATTAAATGCACCTAAACTTACTTTTAAAAACACCTTATTATCTACACATCAATAAAAGTGAAAGTTGTTAAATTCTTTCCTTTTAATTGTAACAAAAGTAACCATGGAATGTGGGAAAGGCATGGTAGACAGGAAAGAAACCAGTGTAGGTGATATCATGACCAAATTGAAAACTCTATAAAAACTCCAATTACTCAGAAAATAAGTGGCTTTAAGTCTTACTCAAAGAGTTTCCAACTTAGTTCTTCAAATATTAAACAAATAGAGTTAGAGAATTCCAATTTGCACAAACCAACTCTCTAAATTTATGAGCTCTACTTCTCTAGATATTGTCAATCCGATTTTTACTCTAAATAAGTCGGTAAAGATCTCAAATCAAAACTAAAAAAAGAAATCAATTATATTATTAGAATATCAAAAATTAGAATCAATATCAATGGATCCACATGAGCCAAATGATTATACCCTAAAAAAAAACTGAAACTCCATTTCAAAAAAGGCAAAGGAAGATCATGGTAAGGAAGAGAAGGAGGAGTAGAAAGGAAAGGGTATAAAAAAAAAAAAACCTTTTGTTATGATTAAGTTGATTGCAATTGTTTGCGTAAAAGGTTTGTTAATTCTTAGCTTAACTGTGAACAAATTACAAAATCATGTCATATAGGATTTAAAGTTATGGAAATAGAGTGTATTAGTATTGGTGTCTTTTTTTGGTCGATTGGTTACTAAAAGTTTCTTTATTAAACGAAACCTTTTACCAAGGCATAATCTTCTGTATTTTGTCCATGGCTTAAGGAAGATTATTAGGGTTTTTATTTGGTGAACTTTGTTTCTTCTAGCTCGATTTTTGTTGTTTCCTAGTAGAGTTAAGAGGTCAAAAGACACTATTGAGATTCTAAATTATATTACAAGGACTCTTACTTTCACTTGTCGACGTTATTATATGAATGGTAAAAACTCTTTTAATTCAGTTACTAACTATTTATTTATATTCTAAAAGATTCTTATATTTAATTCAAAAAATTATTATTAATCAATATTATATTTCATCTCTTTCGAGTTTACTATAAGTAAATATAACTGAACAAAATGGGCACGTAAATACAAGCACAAGTGTCAAAGTAGAAAATGAAAAGCCAATAGGACACATTATTGATATGGGAAAGATCAAAGACATTAATGAACAGAAGGTTTCAATGTGGACCATAATGATTAATAAATGTCGTAATGTCTAATGAACTTGATGAGTAGGAAGATCGTTACAAGGGTATGAAGATTTGTAGTGAATTCGAAGCATGGAGTACTTTTAGTCGCATCTTCGTTAATTTTGCCAAACTTAGTTGCAAGTGAGTATATGGATATATAATTCCAATAATTAATTCCACTTATTATGTTTTATATTTTTTTTGAAATTATTTCACTGTTTTCTCTTTTAAAATTGACTAGTTATATTAATGAAGAACAGCTTCGTCGGTTCATGCCAACAAAAGAAGTGATACTTATGCTGAGTGGTTTTGAAGGTTTTGAAAATGTTAGAAAGATCTACAAGAAAGATTTAAAGAAATAGTGATAAGTTCTTTATTAAATTCTGCATATAACTTTTTTTTTCCATAATTTCTTTGCGGGCCAATAAAAAAGAGCTAGGACGACAATTTAAAAAAAAAAGATAGAGAAACTGAAATTGAGCTTATTTATTTTCTCTACATACATTAAATACCTACATTTACAATATAGTAATTTCAAGTTATTTAAGAATAAGATGACTATTGGATAAGATGAATATCTTATTGAAACCTAAGAAATTAATCAAACTAAAATATTTGATTTGCAAAAAAACTCTCTAAATTTGAGCTAGAGATAATATGTAACGCCCTCATTTCTTTAAATATATGCTATATATTTATATGTAAATAATAAGTTATACTTTTCAAGATATATATATTATATTAAAAAGTAATTGAATATTTTAGGAACAGATTATAAGTTCAGAGTTGAGTAGATAAAAAGAGTCAAATTAGGGATCTAATTGAGATTTTACATTAGTATAAATAAAAATTTCAAGTTGTGTCAAGGGATTGACCTATTTAGGAGAAAGAAAGAGAACAAAAGCAAGAGACAAAAAAAAGAAAAAGATAAATGATAAATAGTAAGCTTTTTTTAAAAAAAAATTTTATATTAGTTTATGAATTAATGATTTGCCATTCGTATAATAAATAATTTTTTATTTAAGTTTTATAAAAATATGGTTATTAAAATTTATAATCAAGTTATAATGTTTAGAGTTTATACTTTTTATTAAGAAATATAAATTTTATTTGTGGTGTGATAATGTGAAAAAAAATAAAATAAAATTTATGTAAAATGATATATGACAATGGCTTAATTTGTGAATTTTATAAAATAATGTGTTTTAAATATGACAAAACTAATTTAGGTGAATAAACTAGATATCTGTAAGTTAATATAAATTTTGTTTCATCAAAAAATATTAAATTTGTAATTTTTGATGATTTTTCAAACTTAACTTTATGAGCTTAAAAAATTAGTTGTTTTTGACAAATAGTTGAATAATAAAATTTTTTAATTAACTAAATATTCTTGAAAAATTACAAAATTTTGTATATTGATTTATAATTATGTTTAGTTTATCATACTACATAAAATTTTGAATGAAAATAATTCACTGTCAATTTTTATTTGGCAAAATTTGATATTTTAAAAATAAATTTTATTTTAAATAGTTAAAGTACAAATTTGGACTCAAAAATTTTAATGGCCTAATATCTATATGTGTTTATTATTTCTACAAAATTTTATAATGTTTGGAAGTGTATTTTATTTTCTAAAAATTTTTGAACAGTGTAAAGTTAGTTTCGATAAATTTAGGAATATAAAGTTGTCAAGTAGATTTTGTGCTATAATTTATACTATTTAGGTTTAATAAGTTATATTGTATTTTGTGGTAGTGTATAGAAATCTTATAAATGATCATTTTTTATTATAGATTAATGTGTTTAAGTTAACATTTGTTGTTATCATTAAGAGGTAAGTATACTATATTTTTAAATAGAACACAATAAATATATGTACATATTTGATAAAATTCTGAAAGTATTTTAAGTTTTATATATATATATATATATATATATATATATATATATAGTTTTACAAGCATTGATATTGTGTTTGCTCATAAATGATTTTGTGATTTTACAATTACGTAAAATATGTATTTTTATACAAGTACTAACTTTATGCAAACGATTATTTTATTTCTGAGTATGTGAATATAATATGTTGATGTGTACATTTACAAGCATTATGCATCAACATTAACACATGCCTGATATTTCAAGAAAAGAAAATATTTTTGTACAAGAAACTTTCATAAAAGTTAAAGTTTATGTTTTCTAAGATATCAAACTTCATTATTTATTTAATAAATAATTATAAGTTATGTAGAACTTTTATTGTCTAGTATGGTTCAAGTTGGTATTATTATTATATGTTCCGTATGATATGAGAAAGACTTTTAGGGTACCCCTAAGTATAATATTCTTCACATTTATGTGAATAAGTATTTGTACAAGCGGGAAAATTTATTCTTGATCAGAGTGAGGGTATGACTTTTATTTTCAGGCATGAATATTTATTTTTTTAAAAAAAATTATATTCCTCACTTGTGCTTACCCTACATATAATATGTTATCGACGGGTGATATTAACTTAATTTTTATTAAGTGATATGTGAAATTTTACTAAGTGGTAATTGAAAAGAGACATCTCTAATAAATTTAAAAGAAGTTTTTACAGTATTCAAGCATTATAAAAGTTTTAGAAATGATTATATTTTTATCTCATGCCATAACATACATGTGCATTATATATATATATATATATATATATATATATATATATATATATTATGAATATTTGGTGTATATAAAAATTAGTATGTTTACTGAACTTAAAATTCATATAATTTATTGTGATTATAAATGACTGAAGGATTGTGCGTGTAAATGATAAATTTGGCTAAATTTTGTTGTCACTTGGTCTCCAAGGCTTTTGGACCTTTCGAAATTTTTTGCTCATTACATTATTTGATTTAAGGATTTATTTTAAAAATTTATAATTATTCATAATTAAAAATATTTGACTAGCCATTCTATTTAAAAAATTTTAATAAGTATGAAATTTTTCAGTCTTATATATTTTGTGAATGTTTTGAGTATTATTTTACCTTTTGATTAAGGGGTATTACATAACATCACAATTTCATTCAAAATATTACCTAATATACTTGTAGAGAGACTTATTTATAAAAATTAAACCAACAACTACTTTATAAATGAACTTAACTAATCCCTAAATAAACTCAATGGCATTAGTCCATCAGCAGTTAAATTTGCGTCCACCTTTGTAAACTTGAAATGAAATTGAAGAGCTTATTTTCCTCGAACATGTTACTATGTTTAACATCAATAAGCTAAACTTTTGCATGTACTATCTTACACTACCTTTGTGTTTCAACATCTTCCACTTCTCTTTAACAACACATGCCAAATCGCTTGGCAGCAATTGAGCCTTCAATTCCCTTTTTAATGCCTCTAAATCTCTATAGGTGGTTTTTGCACTTCAGCATTCTCAATCAACTTCGTATGCCACCTTAATTTAACATCACTCATATAGTACATGCTCGTTATGTCAACTTTCTCTTGGTTTAATATATGAGCGACTCTGAAGTATTGCTTGATATCTCACAAGAAATTCTTCAATTCATTGGCATCTCATTACCCACCAAAACTCTTTAACTCAGGCACCTCAATTTTAGAGTACTCAATTCTATTGTTTGAAATGTGTTAATCATTAGGGCATGTTTAATCATTACAACCTCAGTCTTAAGGTTCAATATCTTCTCCCTCAACGCCACGAAATCCCTCATCATGGCCTTCAGTTGAGTTGAAATTAGTGGTCTTTACAGTGTAATCACTTCCATTACACTCTACAAGAGTTCCATACGTTCTTTGAGTGTTTTTCCCGCCATATCTTGTGTACAAGGTATCCTACCCGGCTATTCCAGCAACCACGCCATATCTTTGAGTGTTCCATACGTGGCTAGTCGAGCTTGGTAAAGTACTTGGTACTGTACAATTCGACAATCATGCTATCTACCATTGGAATAGGAAAATGATTCTTGATTGTTGCTTCATTGAGGGCTCTATAATCTGTAAAGAAGCGCCAAGATCCATCTTTTTTCTTAGCTAGTCGGACCGATGATGAAAATGGGCTATGACTAGGGCGAATGGTCCCATTTTCTAGCATCTCAGTTACTTGTAGCTCTATTTCATTTTTCTGATAATGTGCGTATTTGTAAGGACGCACATTAACAACTGAAACTCCTTCCTTCAGCGGAATTCGGTGGTCCGCTTCTCTTGAGGGAGGCAAAGAGCGTGGTTCCTGAAATAAATCAACAAACTCTTTTAACAATCTATCAATTCCTGTAGGCATTTGTGGAGTATTGACCTTAATTTCTAGGGCTGACAACTAATGCAAATAAAGTGCCTCCAGCCTCAACTTCTTTTCAAGAGACTGCATAATAATTATTGTCAAAGGGGAATCCAGATAAGGAGTAAAAGACCTCCTTCAGCTTGTCCTCCATTCCTCGCATTTAAGCTCTTATTTCCCCATATTCGATCGTTGATCGTTGCAAGCCATCGCGATCCTCCTGCAGTTCCAACTCTAGTCTGTATAGACGTTCCTTGTTAGTGGCCATGGCAACTTGGCTCTGATACCAATTTTGTTGGAATCCAACAAATTAATCAAACTAAAATACTTGATTTGCAAAGAACTCTCCAAATTTGGGCTGAAGATAACAACACAATTACATTCAAAATATTACCTAATCTACTAATGTAGAGACTTATTTATAGAAATCAAACCAATGACTACTTTCTAAATGAAGTCAACTAACTCCTAAATAAACTCAATAGCATCTTCCAATCGTGCACTATAGACAAGCATATGGTGGTCATATTGTGCACCTACAGAATAGCCCCAGCTTCCTAGTCATTTTTCTTTTCCACGTTCTGCGATCAACATAGCCAAGTATCGTGGGTTCAACCTCCTGTTTCTTCGAGGTTTACCACATCCATTTGATTCTCAGTTGTACATTGGCACCACTACAGACAATCAACAAAAGAATACTAGTTTTAGTCTTTGTTTATATGGTGATTGCTGTTTTAGTAGGCAATAATCTTCTTTAGATACTAGGATTGTAATTGTTGAAGGAATTCAATGCGAGTATCTAAATCTTCATGCATATGCTCGGAAAATATACCTTTGTCGTTGTGGCCAATTATTTTTATTTTTAAGAATTTTAAATTCCAGTAAAACATAAAATATATATATTTAAAAAAATAAAAATGTTATTATTCCCAACTAAATACCTTGTATTTTTCATCCATCAAGATGTTCTTAAGCCCAAGTTGTCCTAATTTTTTTCCAGGATGTTTGTATTTATTATGGCATTTTTCTGGTTTAATGACAAAACCTCCACAATTTCATGAATTCAGACATTTATTTACATGGCACGACCAATTACAATAAGACACGTTAATTTCCTAAATTTGAAGAACGAAAATAAATAGAGAAAGAAAAGCTCCCAATGAGGTCATCTTAATTTTGAGAAGATAACAATTATAACGTACTTAGGAAAGTGTTCCATAAAAATAATGAAGATGTTAAAATTTGATTTGATCTAATCAACTATGGATTAAAAATCACAAATACTTCAAGTCCAACAACATGATTGATGAGCTGTTGTTGAGGGAATTGGTTCTTACATCGAATTTGACATCACATACATATAAATTAACGCTTTGACCAACCAGCAAAAATGATATAATTTAAATGTGAAGACGGTTTGTCATGAGGCGTAGCTGCTTAGCTCAGTGGCGTCAAGCAACCAGAATTCGGAACAAAGAATACGAAAGCTATGTTTAAAATATACGTTAAGTTGCTTATGTTATGCTGCGGTTGTTGGGAATGGAAAATTGAAAGAAGACAAAGAGTAGTACATAGGCATGCATATTTGAAGTTTATTTATTTGCCCTCGGACTATCGAATCAGAAAAAGACAGCTTTTGTATTTTAAATTTGCATAGGCGGTGGCAGACTTCTGACTGAGTTTTAGAATAAAAAATGACCCAATTCGGATTTTATTAAGCGCAAGTCCACAGAAGCATACGTTTTGTATTGAATTTATTCACGCTGAAACTATTAATATAAAACTTACTAAAAACCTTAAAACACAATCTTGAAAAAATATGAAATGGTTAATCATAAGTTAAGCCCATAAATCAAAGCCACCATCATAAGAAGTATATGTGTCTTCTAGCAGCTCCACCTGCGAAAATTCAGGATATGCGAATGCTACACCGTAATAATCATCCATGCATACACTCTCCCACAATCCTTGGAGTACTTCTTTTGAATATTCATTCACTTCTATCATTTGGTTTTGGTAAATTTCAAGAGCAGGATAAGGACTTGGAGGCCAGTTGCAACCATCCAAGTTTGATACTTTTGGAGAATTGGGATCAACTTTAGGTGGATCGTTCTGGTTGGCTTCACCAATGGCGTTTTCTCTCCTTTTCGGACTAGTTGATTGCCTCAGGTTGTTCTTCAAGCGTTTCTTCAAGTGGGTGTGCCAGTGATTTTTAATCTCATTGTCCGTTCTGCCCGGTAGTCTTGCTGCAATTTTACACCATCTGATATAGAGAAGACAGAAATGCCATCATTCGTAATGTATGCATAACGATCCAAACTTTACACCTGATATATAATCATTTGTCATCTATGGGCCGTATTGATACAGATTTCAAGTAAGAAATTTAAATTTGTGAGTTTAATGTATTAATTAAGTTTGAAGTCTAGCAAGCTCACATTCTAAACTAGAAGTTCATATTATAACTCTAAAGAAATCTGATTTGAGACGTATAATTAAAAAAGAAAAAGAGAGTGTTATTTGCTAAATTTCCAATAAACTTGCAAATCTATCAAATTCTAGTTATGATTGAAGAATTTCACAAATTATGACATGATTATGATAAATTATGACAAATTAAATGTGATTCTGGTCATATATATATATAACTATAATTACTTACCTATTTCCCAATTTTTCATGCAATTTGATTATGGTTTCATCTTCTTCCTGACTGAAGTTTCCCCGCTTAATATTCGGCCTCAGGTAATTCAGCCAACGAAGTCTACAACTCTTTCCAGATCTCAGTAACCCTAGAAGAAGAGAAACAAAGAAGGATTAATCACCATGATTCACGTACTTTCTCTTTTCTTATCACAAAAGATGTTATGGGTGTGTTTTCATACCTGCAGGTTTTGGCATCTCAGTCCAATTCCAAACGCCATATCTCTTGATGTATTTAATTAATTTCTGGTCCTCTTCAGCACTCCATGCGCCTTTTCTCAAAGATGTATTCGCGCAGCCAGAAGCCTTCACCATCGACACCTCAATAGGAGAATCTAACTCACTTCCAAGTTCTTAACTTAATTAAGCAGATGACAGATGTATTTATGGTCTCATCCAATAGAAAAACGCGTTTCAAAGTTGTAAAATTTTCAATGGGCAGACTGACTTTCCACGAAATAAAAGTGGTCTTCAACAGGGTCCATCCGAAAACATAAATTAATATGTGATAAACATTCTCGTTTCGTGCTAATAGATTTTACATTATAGAAGTTTCTTTTATGATTAAAGCTTTCAGCAAACGAAGGGAAAGACTGAAACATCCGGATGAGGAGTTTGCAACATGCACCCTATATTGGTGGTGAGTGCCGAAGCAAACTTGGTTATTGGGTTTATATTGGACTCGAGCCAGCTATTACAGTCGTATCAGAGAGAGTTCGAGTTCTAATGTGTATTGATTGTTGATTTCCGCTAGGATCAACAGCAAACAGTTTTTATTTGATTGTTGAGACTGGACTGTCACAATTAATCACAGTTGACTGGCGACTGAATGTAAGGATTAACCCTCAGAAAAACACAAGCTTCTAAGAGCTAAGAGATTATGACATCTCACTTGTCTTTTTTTCTCATAAATTTTAGTTAAACAATATTTTAAGTTTAAATATGATGAATCAATACCTAGTTTGCATGAATTAAGCAAAAACAAATAGCATAGTATTTTTACAAAATCATATTCAAATTTTACTTTGCAACACAAATTCAGTTTTTTTTTTTTTTTGGCTTATTAAATTAAAATTCATGCTTAAGGTTTTGTTTCATATTATAATAATTTCACCCAATTTCAAAAGTAAAACTAACACTATATTCAATGATATTAATTTTTAGTAACACTCATTTATTTTTATATTAATATTTAATGTTTAATATTTCTATTTTTTAATAATTATGTTTTAAAAGTAATTGTATTTTATAACATTTCAACACCAAGTAGAGCCTAATATATTTAACTTTGTGTTTCTTGTACTCTATAAAAATTATTTGCACTCTTTTTTAGTTTATTAAATTGAAGTTCATGTTTAAGGTTTTGTTTCAGATTATAGTAATTTTACCTCACTTTAAAAGTAAATTTAACAATATAATTGATAACGCTTATTTTTAATGACACTCATTTAATTTTATATTAATATTTGATATTCAGTACTTCATTTTTTAATAACTGTGGTTTAAAAGTAATTGTATTTTGCCACACCTCAACACGAAGTGAAGCCTAAGATGATTGATCAACCAGTGAGTGTGAATTGGTTCATACATCAAATTTGACTTCCAAAATGTTTGTCACTAATTTAGGATTCTTGTCAAATGAGAAATTCATACAAAGTTGCTTTCAACTACTCCCAATATGTGCTGTTAAAGAATATATACGCATATGAAGATGGATGCTGATGTCAAGTTGCTTATCACAGCTCAGAAATTATTAGGAAATGGGTTATGAAAGTAAATTTAAAATAATAGCAAGTTGTTGTTCGAGAAAAGAAGAGACAGAAACAATACATATCGCATATGAACACTTGAACTTTATCTTAAGTCAGGAGAATTTAATATTTGTATAAGGCAGCCTGGCCAATGCATTTTGCCAATTAAGTGGGTGGTGGAAGACTGCAACACACAGTTTTACAATATAAAACGACTCACTTTAAATTTATTAATTGATTAAGCACATGCAAGATCGTCAAAATCATTACTTTACACTGAATTTCTTAATATTTTTATCTTGAGTAATTTAATATTTGTCGATTTACTGAGAAATTACCTGTACGTGTCAAAGAAGTTAGGCAGAAACTGAAAAATCAAGAACAAAACATGATCATGACAGCAATAGATTTCTTATCTCAGATTGAAGTATAGTATTAGTTTCTTAAGATTACAATCTTGAAAAGTTGCCACTTAACTTGGAATGGGATAGTACAGTCAGAGTCCACGCCCTCGTGCCATTGAATGACTATTCAATTCAACCTGGTATGTATCTGTTCACACATAGGAAAAGGTTGTGGAATTTGGCGAGATATGTTCTTGTTGGATTTACAGTAATAATTACCAAACAAACAAGTGAATTGATCGTGGTTATCAATCTCCCAGTTTGTTTGTCTTCTTGTTCTAGGCAGTGTTTATGCTTTGTTTTTGGAGTTTAAAAGACAAAAACTTTCTCTATATTGGTTTATGTTTGGTGTTTAATGGTGTTATGATCACATAAAACAGAGAAAGTTAATTGGGTAAATCATATGTCGACGTGGTTGTAACTCGAATCGTGGCAGATTATATCTCTTTGTTATGTCAGAATATGCTCCCGATAATATATATTTCTTTGAATTGTTAAGAGTAATAAAATTGTATGAGAATTAAAAAATAAATAAATAAATTATTGACATACTTCCAACGACACATAATAAAAAATTAAAATAATAGATAATTAAAATTACTAAAAAAATATTTAAAAATTCAAATAATTAAAATAACAAATCATTCTCGTAGGACAATTGAACAAGAATGGAGGAGAATTGACGAATAGTACGGGGTTTGGGAAGCTTGTTGTCAAGATCATCCCTGAACTTTCTCTGTGCAGTTACCGGTGCTTCTTCAGTAAATGTGATTATTGCCGGCTTGAATCCCATTTCAGTCTCAGTGAACGAATTGCTTCGGAAAGAACAAGTAGCGGGCATTGATTGAAGTCATTGCTCGCTTTAAGCAATGCTGAATTGATAAATTAATGAAGTGCTGAGAGTGGAGAATGAGATGGGAAGATTCAGCAAACTCCATATGATTCACAGAATCACTACTGGAAGGCCTAATGCTTGTTGATGCCAACTTATTATAATTTCTTCAGGATTCTCTTAATATTAAGTAAAACCTCTGTCATGTCACTTTGGAAGTTTAATAGATGTGTAGGTGTCACGGGCTCCTCCTCCAGTCTGCACAGCACCCTTTGTATGGGATTAGCCTTGCACAATTCATATATTACTAGCCTATCTTGATCTCATCAGAAGGTTAACTCTAACCTTCAACTAATTTTGGACTAAAAATAGCTAAATCTCCCTTCACTTTGAGCATATAAAATTAAAATCATGTTCATTATTTGTATCTCAACTAGCATGCTTAAAATTAGGGATGTGACAGTTCATGCAGCATTTGAACTATACATAATAATTCTACTTCTCTTATTATAATCTCAAAAAATTATTAATACATATTATTATATTTTTTATTTGTATAATAAATCCATACAAGATGGTGTATGTATAGTCGAGTATGCCATTACATACGACCGATGAAACATACTAACCAAGTATTTCTCCAATTTAATATTAAAGAAGATAAGATGTAGAATACTCCAATTACAAATCTTTGTAGATTTTGTCCATCAATAGTAACAAGTGGTGGAAGCTACCCTTTAAAACAAATTTATTAATTTTTAAAATCTTAAATTATATTTTTTTCTTAAAATGATTATTTTATTTATTTCACTGTATATTTCAAACATATTTTTTAAATTTTAGTTAAATTACATTTAAGAAATACTCCATAATATCTTTTTTAAATATACATATACATATATATATATATATATATATCAAATACATCTTTGAAGTCTAATAGTACTTAATGGGTATATATGTACTATTAAAGTATGTTAAAAGTAATTGTCAATCCTCTTATCTTAAAAATTTAAGATTTTAGATTAAATTATAAATTTAATATAATATCATAATTAATTTGATCAAATAATTATTATTTAAATTTTTATAAATATCAAAAATTAAAAAATTATAATTATTTAAATTTATATAATAAAATTTATTAAATAAAAATAAATTTATGGATATGAAAAAAAAATATTAAATACAAATATTTAATTTTTATATTAAAGCTTAAATCTTTAGGGATATGACATATCTAACAAAATCCAACGTAAAAGGTTGAGCACCAATTATTTTACTGGGCTCGGCCTATGTCTCCCCCTGTGACCCGAAACTCATAAAGAGCGGAGCCCGTACGTAAACTATTTAAGAAAGATTACGTAAATATTTATGTAGTTGAAAATGTTATAAACAGAAAAGAAAAGGAGTTTCAATCATTACTAGAACATACGATGAACAGATGCTCTACATCCAAGATTTTGACCAAATCCACACATAACTCAAACACAGGTGGCACTTCAAACAAACAACCGCAAGAAACCGCAAAATAGTACTCGAAACCTCCTTGCTTCCTGTAGGAGTCATTCTTCATCACCCACGTCATCCTACAAATTAATCTCATCCGTCCTCAAACCACCACCGTTGACGATGCCATCACAATCCCATCTTGGAAACTTTACTACAAACCAACGGCTGTGATCTTGACTTTACAGAACATTAGGTGTACGCCAAAGGTTGCTTAATATTTAATAGAGGGAGACAAATGAAACCACATGCGTATTCTTTTAAAAGAGGTTGTGACATTTTTATTGATATCAAGAGTACAGAAACTCTAAAAAGTTATATTGTCCGTCAGTCAAGAATTTTTGTGCGTACAGTTTGCTTCCCGAAGCTCGATGTTTATCCAATCATTTGCCTTGTCAGGATTCAATCCCGATTTTAACGTGGTTTAGAGTAAGATTCCTCGATGCCCCTTTTAGTAGTTGCCATAGATTCTTATGAACGTGATAAATTTTACAACTTTATTATATGCAGTACCCAGTTTCTGTTTCTGTTCATATGTTGAATTTTATTATGCTATTGGTGTTGCTTTGGCTGATAACTGGGTTTAGTTCTTTTTGATGGAGAATAGGCCAGATTGGTGGTTTTGTGTTGTGGGATTGATTTCCATTAATTTTTTTATTGGATGTAATTTTATAGCTTTGGCTGAGTTCTTGTGTCGAACTGTTGTCATGAAGGATATATTTGTAAATCATTTTATGTAGATATTTTGATGATATGAACTTGATGTTCTTTCACTGAATGGTAATTTTATTGTGGTTTTAAGCTCTTATCATGTGTCTTGTTGAGTTTGAAGGTTTCAAGTGCTGAATTGACTTCTAATTTGGCAATTTATTAATGTCTCTCTGTAATGATTGGCTTGTGATTTTATGGTCTTGACATAAACGTGATAATATGTTCAGTTCAGCAACAGATTGTGATTGACTCAATACTGGTGCCTAATTCTAGCTGTATGACTTCTTTCCAGTCTGCAGCGTAATTTGTTGCTTTTTTTTTTTTTCGTAACCATCAGTTTTTTCTCTGCTTCAAGTTTATCCATCTAGGTTTTATTTGATTTAACTTCTTTGAACAGAGTTATTTTCACCATCTGGTCTTCTATTTTTGATGATAACCTACTTCGTTCTCGCAGGTGCTATAGTTGTGAGTTATATGGGTTTAAGAAACTCTAATTGACAGTTCTCTTAATTGACAGCTTTCTTCACACCAAAGATTAAGTTCCTGGGAAGTTGAGTATCTGACAGTGATTGGAACTTTCAATTTATGAAGATAATGAGCATGCGCCCTACATTTATTTAGGAATCAGGCACAAAAGCAACTGAGTAACTTGGGAGTTTCTGCTACTATGTCCTCATCTTCTCCAGTTCTTCCTACCTCTATTAAACAGAAGTATTCCAAATCGCCCGCTTCGTTTCAGGTTTCCTTGGAAAGGGAACTGATGTCAAATCCCATAGCACCACATACATCTGCATCATCTTCCAGATTCCCCAACAATGCGCTTATTTCTTCTGTTTCACCACATGAAAGGTATTCCCAACATTCTCCATTCATTTCTCAATCATCAAGAGATGGAACCAGATTGCCAGCAGCCCATTTTCCTGAGTCAGAAGTACAACCTACACCATTGATTAATCACCATGAGGAACATAAGGATATTTCCTGGTGTATAAATCCACTTCACGATTTTGTTGATTTTCCTGAAAATGACCCTGTGCGGACAGGGCTGATGGAAAGTAATGCTGATGATATAGCATGTGATGATTGGGCAGCTCAGCTCATCTCTGTTGATGATGGTCCAGATGTTAATTGGTCCGAAGTTCTTGCTGATCTTAATGACAGAGATGTCAGACCAAAGGTTTTTTTTTCCTCAATTTAACATAACTTTTGGCATATATGCAGTATGGCAAAGGCTTGCGAGGTTCACTTATTAAAAGTTGGAAACACTAGGGGCAGCCTCATGACCAGTTGTCTCTTGCCATCTGGCTCTTAAAATTGCAGCATGCATAAACAAAATATACAATTTCATCAAAGCATGCGGATCCTTAAATAGTTACAGAATATGAATTTTTCATACTTTGAAATTCCTGGGACTATTTTAGTTCTTGTGTTGCTCTGGTCATTGTTCTAATAGATGCAGTATCTGTTGTCTTTTGCTCCCCAAACAAATCAAGGATAAGGGAACTTGTTTTGTTCATCTACCTTTTGGTAATTTGCTTCTTTCTATTTTTAATAGTTCTAGACAATGTACCAGGTGTTGAAACCATCTACTGATATCCCAACGCAACACTATCAAGTCCACCATCAAGTTCATCAACATCAGCCGGTATCAAATGAAGAATTTCATGCTGCTGGTAATCCATTGTCCATGGCACCACCTAACAAACCCAGAATGCGTTGGACACCAGAACTTCATGAGGCATTTGTGGAGGCTGTCAATCAACTGGGTGGTAGTGAACGTGCGTGGCTCTTCGAGTGACATTGTCTTTTTTTCTTGCTATTATTTGGTTTTCTATCATTTTGACAAATAACTTCAATTTACAGGAGCTACTCCAAAAGGTGTCTTAAAGCTCATGAATGTTGAAGGCCTGACCATCTATCATGTTAAAAGTCACCTCCAGGTCTGGTTTTATCTTATGTTCTATTTCATTTAATGAGATCAGGGGTTTATTTGTTAAGCTAAAATAGCTTTATGAATTTTCAGAAATATAGAACAGCTAGAGACAGACCAGAGTCTTCGGAAGGTATGAGCAATAGCCTCTCTTATTTTTCTTTTCCTTGGTCATACCATTATTTGATATTTAGGTAATGATTCGAAATGCAATTTGTTGAAATCCATTGGTCTCTTTGTAGGATCATCAGAGAAAAAAAGGAATCCTTTTGAAGACATGAAATCTCTGGACTTGAAAACGTAAGCAAATTCTCTACCTGGAACTTCAGTATGAAGTGAAGATCATTTCTTATGCATGGATTGTTATATTTTTCGTTAGTATCCTTGTACTTAGGACATTTTGGTTGTATATGTGGGCACCTTTTGAATCTGTTACCCTTATTGGAAGTTCGTGCAGTATTTAGATGCTATTACAGTACAGCTATCAGTAGTTAGAGAGCTTGTTAGCAACTTTTTGCACTGTAACAGCATGCATATTGGACAGCTGTATGTCCAAATTTATTGTCTACGTGGCTTGGAGTTGTATTTTTATTTTTTTTTTTCCTTGTCCTTTAGGTACCATATTAATGAACTTGTCAGCCTACTAGGCAACATTCATGTTTCTGTTGTGTTTAGATTTTTGAGATAGCTTATGAAATATCAATATGGACTCTTACTGCCAAGAGATGAGAAGGTTGTTTCATAGAACTGTGAATCCTGACCAGCTTTATTTTTGTCATCCCTCTCTGGAGAACCTAACTTCAGCCATTCCTTTTGATATGTCTAAATTTTTGTTCAATATTATCTAGCGCGGTGCTTCTGGAACTGCAGGAACCTTTTTGTCATCTCATTATTGAGCAATTAAGATTAATTGTTCCTTTGATTTATCTAATTCTCATTCCGTTATTATCATCAGCTTGGCCTATTGATTCTGCTGGATGCAGTGTCCTGTTCCTTGAGGACATCTTTTGTTTTGTCTTTGCAACTTCCTGAATGTTGGCCCTTGTTGATGCCATTCATAATTTATCCTAATTAAAACAACTAGTTGTTGCTTTAGAAGAAATCATTTCAATTATGACTGTAGCAAAAAATTACACTTCAACTTGTTATCACATGGGTAATCATGTATGTGTATCTGAATGCCACACTTCCTTGTTTGCATTCTGTGCTTTGGCTCTTAATGGTAGTCTAGTTACTCCAAAAATATTACTTACTCTCAATGTAATTATTCAGAGTTAGTCTGTTTTGGGATTGAAATTCATGACATCTGCTTTGGGATTGAAATTCATGGCATCTATCTCTGATTTTGACAACAGGACTATGAGCATCACTGAAGCATTGCGATTGCAGATGGAAGTTCAGAAGCGTCTTCATGAACAACTTGAGGTATGCTATTATCTTAGCTTCAGTTTCTGTTATCTCCATGGCATCCAAATTGAGGAGGTCAAATGTAATGAAGCGGTCAAACACAATCTAGCTAAGAAAAAGTAAAAGTATGATGCTCAAGGAGTTAAACCTGTTAATTTTAGTATATTGTGAGAATTCTTGGCAAGTTATCCATGGTGTAAACCTGGCAACGTTGCTATATTTTAATGAAGAGTTCATGAGGTTGGGAATGATGACTGAGACTTGGCCATTGAAATTGGAATGATGACTGAAACTTGGCCATTGAAATTGGAGAGAAGAAAGCTGTTTGATAGCATTCAACTGTAATAAAGGTCCTGAAACAGTGAAGATATTATGCAAGAAGTTAAAGCGAGCGTGGGGAGAGGATTTAGTACTGTTGAATGTTGAAAGAAAAATTAAATTCTTCTTAGGACCTTTTTTCTTTCCAAATATCTGCAGACCTTCTTAGCAGAATATATTGATGATGAATCTAAATGTCTCAACACTACTTTTCCACAGATTCAGAGAAATTTGCAGTTGCAAATCGAAGAACAGGGGAAATATCTTCAGAAGATGTTTGAACAACAAAGAAAAATGGAGAATGATAAGTCCAAGGCCTCTTCATCCAACCTAGAAGATCCCTCTGCTCCATTATCCGAGCCAAGGCAGCATTCTTCTGCAAATGAAATATCAGGAGCCGAAGAACTAAATCTTGCCAAAACACGAACCAATACAGGTAATGCGAACTCTGCATTGGAGGAAACATCGGGAAGTTTAAACCGGAAACAGGAGGCACCAGAAACCAAAGCCGGGGATGAACTTGATCAGGACGATGACAAGTCCAGAAACAAACCCACAAAACGAGCAAGATCAAACGAAACAGCAATACCTTCACCCAAATCTGGGTCTGACGGCATCCTATAGTATCGGCATTGCTGCAGGGAAATGTGTCGTGATAAGCCCTACAGGGATATGTGTCTCATTTAGGAAGATTATTATTCCTGACAGAATCAAGGAGTTTTTGACAGTACTTGACAGGAATGACATAACTTGTTCTTTATATTTAGAAAGAATCAAAGGCTCCTGTTTTGATTAAATCCATCACTGTTCTATTCATGATTTCTCCAATTTGAAAACTGGCCGTTGGAGAAGATGGATTATTCTGTATATGCTTGTGCATGTTTGATTCCAGAATGATTGTTCCGAATACTGTGAAAAACCTTTTCTAAGGAACATCTAGTGTATATAAATTCATAAATATATTCATCCATCTCCAATTAAATAAGCAAAATCCAAAAGTCAAAATATTGTTCATGATTGTTAATCTGGACCAACTTTTCATTCTTTATGTAAATATTAACTTACTTACCATAGTTAAAATATAATTATGCAGCAAAATATATATTAAATAATTGAAAACTAACTTAATATTATTAACTTATTATAAATTAATAATTTATATACCCCAGAAACGCCATTTTCGACATAACGAATTACTTACAGATTGCAGAGCATTCACAAAACCTTATCTGGGAGACTGGAACAGAACTCAAAACAACCCAGAAAAGAATATTAAAAAGAAGAAGAAAATGTTGTTTCAGGTGGGAGGCCAGGGAACGCGACCCACTTTTTTCGAGATGGCGGCTGCTCAGCAGCTCCCCGCCAGTCTCCGAGGGGCTCTTACTTACTCTATTGGTGTAAGCTGTACATATTCATACAACGAATTTATGTGTTTTTGTTTTATAAATTTAGCGTTTTGATTGATAGCTTGTGAAAAATAATGCTGACCCAGTTGAGTTTTGATGTTTTAAGCTGGGATATGAAATTGTAATTGGTTTAGTGTTTCTGCAGGAGAAAATTGGGGCAAGTTTTTGCTTGCACAAAGGGTGGATTTTCTTTCGAAATGTGTTATTGACGATTCTATCTAAAACCTTTAAGAGTTCTCGGCTGAAATTTGATGACTACAGTCATTGAAATTACTCAAATCTGCTTAATTTTCCAATTTCCAGGAATAAACTGACGTATTTATGATAATGGATAGGGAGATATTGTTGCTGTGTTTTTGGATCATTTCAAAAGTACTTATGATGTGAAAATTAGCAATTTTGCTGACAAAAGCATTAAATTAATCAATTTTGACCTAAATTATGTCTTAGGTCGGTACACACTGGAGAATTTGTGATTAATTACTTCATCAGTCACTTGTCTTCTATCACATTCTTTTGCTGTAGTCTTAATGTTTAGTTCAATTTTAGTTATATACACTGTCAAGTTTCTCAATTTTGCTGTCACTATGAAACAGACCAAATTTACTGCCTACTAGCTTTAACTTAATTGTTATTTTTAATTACATTGATGAAATATGTTGTTTTATGTGTGAGATTGCAGGTTTTGGCATTAAGAAGACCATTTCTCCATAAGGTTTTAGACTATGAAGATGAGTTCTTTGCTCTGCTTATGCTGGTTCTTGAAACCCATAGCTTGCGAAATACAGGTTTATTCTTTTTTGCACTTTATGATGTGAAATCGATGAAAACCACTGCTCCTGCCACCATTTAGAGTAATATATTGCTGCATTTATGAAGCTGATCATTAAAAGTTGCTTTTGTTTTGGGTTTTTGACTCCATATGTGAGATTTTCTTCTCCCATAATCAGCTTATCATTACAGAATTTATTGTATGTTTTAACAGTCTCAGAACCCATCTGGTTGTCATTCCATGATCATGTGAAACTGTGATTGCAATTAGATAGAAAGTTAACCGGCATCCCTATGCATGCTGGTCTGTAACTGATGATTTTTAATGTCCACAATCTCTTAAAATCTGAGCATGCTGTTGGTTCTTTTGCAGTTAGTATTAGTTTGTTAACTGTTAATATTTTGATTGACATGCTTCTTCAGATGCCTCTTTTTCTGAATCTCTATACGGTTTGCGAAGGAGAGCAGTGAAAATACAAGCAAAAAAGGATGATGCTAGAATGAAGTCTGGTGATGGGATTCATCATTCTGGTTTGAAAAAACACCAAAGAGTTCTATCAGTTGTATTTATGGTATTATAATATACTTCTTTTGGCTGGCTATGGCTTTGCTAAGAAATATATTCTTGAATTTTGATTGGTTGCTACAATGAATTCTATCTGGGTTCATGGGAGATCTGTAAATACCCACTCCTATTGTATTCTTAATATTTGCACCCACGTAGCACCAGGGTGGGTCTATAGCTTAACTTTGTCATGTTAATCAATAACTTCTTCCTTTAAAGGCCTAGCTAGGTGAAGGAGTTTGATTTATGGATTTGTTTTTCTGTTTAGGTTGTGTTGCCATATTTTAAGTCAAAACTGCATTCAGTCTATAACAAAGAAAGGGAAGCCAGGCTACAAGCAAGTTTATGGGGACCTGGAGATGAAAGATTTGAAGAGGCAGACTATTTTGATGGAGAGGGAGACTCTCTTATTTCAAGAGGAACTACAGATGCAGAAACCTCTGTTAGAACACTTTTGACAAAGAAAATTCAGAAAGCAATATTTGCTTGCTATCCATGGGTACATGCTAGCTGTGAAGGTATGTGCAACTTTAAGTTCTAGTTACATGTCTTTTTTGGGGACCATGCTTGTCATTAGAAAACTTAGGCATGTTCTTGGGAGGTTTATAACCTAAGGAAAGTTATGATGAAAAGTGATACGACAATTTTTAATCAAATTACAAGGTATTAGACATACTTTTTGTTGTAATCAAATGAATAAAAATCAAGAAGCTGTCATTAAATTTTTAGTTATTTGTGATCTAATTATTTCTTTTGTTTCCCAATTTATATGCTTAAAAACTTAAAATGAATGAAAAGTCTGTTCCTTTGCATGAGGATGAAACTTTAAAACTACTTCTTCTCTGTGTATATGGGAGTTCTTGTGGCACTTTATTAGAGTGTGCAATTATTGAATATTCTTTAAAATTTAAGCTGCATGCATAAACTGCAATACTACCACTACCAAGTTATGGTATAAGTATCTTTAAAGTATCTATTTTTTATTTATTGGGAATTGTGTAAGTACTACCTGTGGCTTCCAATGTGTGTAGGATTTATTCAAACTCCCCTTCATATCAGCAGGATCATTTCCATTTAGTTAGATGTGAATCAACTTTAATGCTCTGGATTAATACTCTAGCTTTTGATTCTAAGATGTAATTTCTTAGTGAGGTTAAGTACAAGCCCGGTCTACATAATGATATTTTCTTGGAAGTCCATGTAGATCTTCTAGCCGTCTTCTCAAATTTTGTGTTTAATTTCAACTAAAATTTCTATTCTAATATGGAGTTTTTTAAATGCAGGATTATCATTCACTTATCAGCTCTTATATCTGCTGGATGCTTCTGGGTTTTATTCTGTTGGCTTGCATGCACTTGGAATTCATGTTTGTAGAGCTACAGGGCAAGAGCTGGTAACAGATTTAGTTAGAATTGTTATCGGGAATATTCAGTCTTCAGTATATTTATATTGTCTCAGGAGATTGTGAAACCTATACATAACTCTCTGGATCTTCTTTCCATGACCTGTATATTAATATATCATGGTTATAGGCTTGTAGTTTCCCAAAATTCTATCTTCAACATCTTTATATTTTTATATTTTCATTTGATGCATATCTCAGTACTTTCTGCATGACTTTTTGATGTCAAGGTAGATGGATAATTCTTCTAGAATATCCAAGATACGAAACCGTGAACGTGAGAGACTTCACGGCCCTCCATGGTTGAAGGTATAGTTTCAGTATTTTTATTTGGTTGGTGTCATTACATAAAATTGCTGTTATTATTTTGAGATTATAGCATATTGATGTGGCATCATTTGCTTACAGGCATTAAAAGGAGCATTACTTCGCTGTACGTATGCAGTGCTGGACTATGCGCAGACTGGCTTGATTGCAGCAGTATTCTTCTTTAAAGTAAGTGTGATTTATTAGCATATGATGTTATGCCCTTCATAAAGTGGTGACTATGTCACATCCCACATTGCTAGCAAGTGAGTCTAAGCTATATGTTATATAACTTAAGTTCTCTTAACTAAATAAACACGTTTTAAGTTGTAAAATTCAAGAACGAATTTGTTACAGACTATGTGCCCAAAGTAGACAATATCTACTCAGTTGTTAGGCCCAGTTTGTTACAAGTTATCTATAAAAGGGCTTTAACTTCTAGAAACCAGATTCGTAGCCTCAGCAACTGGACAGTTTTTGAATTCTTGTACCATAAGGGCTTTAGTTTCTGGAAACCAGATTCGTAGCCCAAGCAACTGGACAGTTTTTGAATTCTTGTACTATTTGTGTTTTCTCATGCACACTTTTACAATGTGTATCTTCTTTTAAAATTTATAACTTTTAACATTTTAATTAATGTGAATTACTCAGATGATGGAGTGGTGGTACCAGTCTGCTGAGGAAAGAATGTCAGCCCCAACTGTGTACCCGCCGCCTCCACCACCTCCACCCCCAAAGGTGAAAAATGCATTCTCAATCTTTGATTTTATCATCTCTTTCTATCTGTCGCATGCATACTATGAAAGTCATCGTCGTCCCTGTGAGTTGTTCAAGATGTTGAATTGATGGAATAATCCACCTTAAGGAAACAGAAAATTAGTTATGGGCTAATTATGTAGTTTAATGTGCGGAAAAAAAATGGTGGATTTTAATAGTGGGGAATCAAGGATTTGTTGCCGTGATACAAAAACTATGACTGTGATTAACTTAAAACTTTCAGCTAACTGGTGTTATATTTCCTAAATAATTTTAAATTTGTTTTTTAAGCAGGTCGCAAAAGAGGGAATTCCACTACCACCAGATAGAACAATCTGCCCATTGTGCTCACAGAAGCGTGTTAATCCATCTGTAGTTACAGTCTCAGGCTTTGTCTTCTGCTATGCTTGCATATTCAAGTATATTTCTCAGGTGAGATCTGCTTTTTGAACTCTTATTCTTGATTAATGACACCATAATAGCTCTTCCTTAACAGAAGCAGTTCTCACTATGAAGTTGAATTGTTTTGAAGGACATATTGTTACAAACTGACATTTCACTCTATCCAGTTCCTGTTCTTAGTCGAAAATTTGCTGGCCTCTGTTATAATGTTGAAAGGCATAAGCATAAATCTACAATTCTATAGCATCGGATATCCTTTTACATTTTCTGACCACCATATAAGTTTGGCTTCCACGAGCCATCAATATTTGGAATATTAATTTTCTTAGTCACTGGAAGCGGTCTTTCCTGCAAATCCAACGCAGATCTGACTTCAAAATTCCTTTATGGGAATTCAAGAAAACACACTTCTTGAACAAAAGCATCCGTATAGTGGAATAAAATCCTACATTCACAACACATATCTTTGTGCATCCATTTGTTTTCACATGGTTTATTGAGGTCCAGTTTTGTTTTGAAGCTAAGAATAGGACCTTGCAAAAGCAAGTTTTTATGACAAGTATTGACTTACAAAATTCTGGATAGATGTCTGTGTCAATCTCCATATTTACTTACCAACCTTAATAGTTCCTCCTTGATGGATTTTACCTACTTTATTAGGATATCTTATGTTTCAGTTTACTGAAATGTTGATTATGTTGTGACAGTACAAGCGCTGCCCAGTCACATTGATGCCAGCAAATGTCGAGCAGATAAGAAGGCTCTTTCATGACATGTAGGCAAGTTACACTTCCCAAGTAGCATCTCAATATTTGTATCCCAAATGATGTGTCTTTCATCAATTGGATTGAAAAAGAGGCTAGTTAGTCATTTTAAAAATTATAAAAGTTTAGCATCCAATCAATGAATGACACATTATCACTTGGGATGGAAACTGGAAAAATCAACTGCGATGTGTAGTATTATTCTATGTAGAATGTAGACGAATTTAGTAATCAAGCCAAATGAATAGCAAAGATCAGAAGCCAAATAAAGCGGCATAGAGTTTATTTATTAGGTGCTATATGGTAGTGCTATTGATTCTTTCATCCATAGCTCATTTTGAGGCCACGACCCTGCCAAGGCAATGATTGTATACATGAAACTAAATTTGGATTGGATTGGATTGACATTCTATTATTGAATCAAAATCACTTGACGATATTACAATTACCCAAATCTGGTCATTATGCCATTACTTGTTCTCGTCAAGCAACACTCAGGAGAATCGGTAGAAGAGAAAAGGAAGAAGAAAAAAATAAAGAGCATTTTCTTCGAAACTTGAGACTCTCTAAAACTCTACCCAAAACTCCAGCCTTGATTGTAATGGGGTAGAATGCCACTTCACTTTCTCATCCTGCACAATCAAAAACAATATATCATTACTCAACGTTGACTAGTACATACATTCATAACAAATCTATCAGCGTAACTTCTTACCTCACTATTTATGCTCCTTGTTCTCGGCATTCCTTGGCTAGAAGAGCCTGAATCTGAATCTACAATCTTCCCGGTATGACTCCAGTAGCTCCCAACTGTACCGATTTCAAGTTCTTTGCGACTGCGATATCTCCTTGAGCCTCTTGGAGATATCACAGATGTAGGCGCAGATAATTGGTTGATCTCCTTGACTGTTAAAGCTCTTAAAATCGGCTTGTCCTCACACGGTGAATTTCCGACAGAATTAGTACTAGTCTTGGACATTGGTGTTGTTTCGGATTCAACCAACCAGCTTGAAAGGCTTGTATCAACTGTAATTTCTCCATCCACAACCCTCTTACTGTTGGAATTCAGTTTTGAAATCTTAAAAGTAGGCTGTTGGCAAATGGGAATGTTAAGATCTTGCACCAAATTCATGTTCTCCTTTTCTTGATACTTTGATGGTGGTACTGCTCTTCCTTTTACTGCTTTCCATTCAGTAAGATTTTCAACCGGATTCAACACAGAATGAACATACTGACTCCTATCCCTAGCGTTTCCAATCAAACCAATTTCCTCAAGTTCTTGATTACCAATACAACCACAATTAGGCATTGGACTATTAACCTCCTTTTCACCCAATTCAACCTCACAAACTTGTTTTCTAGACTCAATTGATAAAGAAAACAATGACTCTGATGACTCTCCTTGAACAAACATCTGCTTGTCACTACCCACATCATCATTCCCATGGCCATCGTTTAAATCACTTTCTTCCAAATCCAATTCCTCGTACCCTTCTTCACTAGTTGCACAATTTTGGTATCTTTGATTTGGGGTAATGGCTTTGACCTCAGAAACTAGCTTGGCTGCTTTTGGTGTCTTTTCTTCCTTTTCACTTGCTATAGTAATATTCTCATTCGTTTTCACCAAGTCATCACCTCCTTTCTCCTCATTGTTTTTCACCAAATCATCACCTCCATTATCCTCACTGATTTTCACCAAATCATCACACTCTTTCATCTTGTTACTGTTTTCCACCAAATCATCTACGTCTTTCTTCTTATTGTTTTTCACCAAATTATTAATGGCTTCCTCAATTGCCAATTCTTCATGGGTCTCGACATTTAAATCAAAAGCGACTTTCTTTTTAGTATTGCATCTCAAGAGTTCCTCGAGCGTCTCTCTACACAATTAAGACATGCAAAAGCATATATGAAAACAAGATTAAAAAAATGGAAAATATATACACGAGGCAAGCTATTCGGGTAATTAACTTCACAAGCCAGAAACCAATGAGAAATTCCTCAAAGCCCAATAGGGACAAAAAATGATAGAATAAGAGGAACCAAGGATTTAAGCACGTGAGAAAGAAAGGATAGCTCACTTTGATTCTGCAAAGAGTTTTTGTTTTTCAGTGGCTTTGACTTCTTGCTTTGTCGATTCAACCAATTGAAGAGCTTCGGTAACTTCATTTCCCTGCAACAAATTTCAAAAATTCCATTTTCTATAGCAAACAAAAACTGAGAAACCCCATAAACAATCAATCAAGCTTAGAACTAAGACTTACCCGCTCTTCAGACTGAGTTGCATTCTCCAAATGCCAGCGCTTTCGATGCTTATAAGCACCAAAACATGAAAAATAGCACACCATTATGAACCAATATTTTTTCCTTTGACTTCAATGTAAAAAGCACTTTTCTCTTTCTCTTCAAGCCAAAAGAAGAGAAGCGCTTTTTCTTTATCTCGACTGATTTAGAGAGAGAGAGAGAGTGAAAGGAAGTAAAGTTGGCATTCAACAAAAGGGGAGAACAGAACGGTCAAGAGAATCTGAAGAATCAAATCAGATGAGATTTGAAAAAGTGACCGTTAAGATCCGTTTACATGTTTTGTTTGGGCTTCATTTAAGACAACTGTGTGTGTTTGGGCCCAATTTAATCATTGCCTTGTAATAACCAACGTGCTCTCCGTTTTGGGAATTGCTGAATAATATTATCCAATATTTATTTGAATTTTGAAACATGTTTCTGAAATAATTAATTTAATTTAATTTAATTTGAAAAAACAAACATAAATTTTCCATAATTGATTTTAAAATTTTCTCTTCTCTTTCCTAGTTTTACTTCACGTAACATGGGTATTCATGGCTAAACCTTTCAAATCGTCCTGGATTTCTTCAATGGCGAACGATTAATTCTGCATGCACTGATGCTTTGGCAATTATGGTAAAGGAGTTTCAAAGTCAAGGAACATGCACGTATAATTAACCAAGCGTGTGTATACATGTAATTTCTCTTGAGACAATGACAATCTCTGCGAAGTCCGGAAAATTCCCTAAAGGAGCACCCACAAACGCGATCCCTTTCATGGAGGAAACTAGTCGACAATTATATAGTGTAAAACAATGGTTGATTTTTGGAAGATGAATCTCCGGCTGAATAAAGGTTTTTTCCGCTGATGAGCTTTCCGACGATTTAACTGTTTGCCTCCTCAGCGATGAAAGCGTTGTTGTACTCTTATGATGAGCTTTTCCTTTAGCTATCTTCCATGACGAAAGACAATAGCCCTTCCAAGATTAAGCCACATCTGGAATTTTTTGTTTGTGAGATGATATCATTTCATCTGTGATACATAGTATGTGAGCTCATAAATTTAAGCATTTGCAGGATTTATTTGAGCAATTATGCCGCAACATGCCTTGATGTTCTTCGGTTGAGGAAGTTAATGCAGCTCTGATAGAGCCTGGGGAGCACGAACGTACTGTGTCAACAGAAAAATCCAATGGTGAGAAACCTTCAAGCCGGACTGCTTCCAACCCCAGTCTCAGCTAACGAGCAAGGAACAGAGCGTGGTAATGAGGACAATGGTAGAGTGCATGGGGATATTGAGGTAGTGACAGCGATTCAGAAAGCGGAACAATGGATCCAGAGGAGGCATGATGAGGATTTTCTGATTCTTTGAAAGCAGGCAGCAGCTGTTATTACAATCTTGATTTGAGCCATGGAATACCTTAGCCCTCAGTTATTCCAAATGGAAATGATCACAATCTGGGAAATTTCCAATTTCGTTGTGATGCTTGTTTATTGCCCCACAAAGAAAGACAAGTGGTAATAAAACAGCAAAATTGCTCGTGCAAAAATGCCCAATCTTCAGTGCTTTTTACAATGACAAAGTGGCTAGCCAGTATCAGCCCTTGTGTTCATCACCAATCTCTCCTCTTCTGATATTTAACATCTTGATAGCTCTACTCTTCACTCCTTGGGTATGCAACCACATTCCAATCATATTCTGCCAATGGCCCCGGAACATCCTTCAAAAGAAGCCTTCGTACATCCTGGTTTTCTACACGGCTACGAGGTATTCCTTTCCAATTTCTTCATCCCTCGTACCCATTTTTCCATGTCAATCATTTTCATTTCTAAGATTACCCCGTAATTCATCACACATGTATGCTGTCTTGATTAATGTTTTATCATCAGGAAAGGGCCAAAGAGAAGAGGGTTCATACTGCATCTACCCCGCAATTCACAGCATAACAAATACACACAGCTGTGGCAATGTTGCACCAATGCAGTGTCATCCGGATTATCCCTTCCAATTGCACGGCTTCTCCATCTACCACATTTTCAACTTCAACAGATACATGTTTCTGGCAACACAAAACCCATCCGCAGCCACCGACACTTGTCATAATTACTAAAATTTAAGAAGCTAAACATTTAATGGTCACTGCAGCAGCGTTTCGGTGTAGACTACTTAGAAATTTACCAAATATAACCAAAAAAAAATAGTTTAATAATTGAAAATTGTTTTGATGGATTATTTGGAACACTCTCTTATTATAAACAGAGATTCAAGAATTGAAAAAATCAAAGCCCATATTCCCATTAGGCCCAAACAAAGAAACAATGCTATTGGCACCCCACATATTGTGATACGTGTAAATCGTTTCTTCTATTCAACCCCACTCAGAACCCTCGCTTACTAAACCCCCAAAAGCTAACAGACGCGGACAAGAGAGAGAGGAAAAAGGAAAAATGAGGCGTAGCATGGACGCCTACCTGCGGACCATACGCGCGCAATCCGTCCGAACAATCTTCACCAATTTCCCAAAACCGCCACCGCGGCACAACCGCCACATACATCTCCGGTCGCCGCTTACTTTTTCTCTCGGCGAAACAGTGACTGTTCGAACGAGAGACTCGCATTCTTATTCTCCTTCGATTCTCAATGAAAGAACCTTCAATTTGGATTTTAGTGGTTCGTTTGTTGCTAGGTGCATCACTTCGACTTCCTCGGCCGAGATTCACCCGACGGTTGACTGGAACGAAGCCCTTTTGTGCTCTGAAGTAGGAAAGGGAGCTAATGGGAGCCCAGAGGAGGATATTAGGACATCGATTCCTGTTAGAGCCTATTATTTCTCCACAAGGTTTGGGTTTGCTTTTGTTTTATGTGCTGCATTCATTTCTTTTCTGTTGGGAAATTATGAAGATGGTTTTTCAAATTTGAAGTAAAAAATATGGGAATGCTGCAGAAACGGTGTAGATTGTCTGTAAATTAAATGAACCTAAGACCCTACATTCAAAAATCCAAAACTTCTATTGTATTGTATGACGTAGTATCAATTTGCATCTGATATTTTGTGGTTATATTTTGGTGTAGTGTGAATTTGAGGAGCTTGGTGGAACAGAACAAACAGAATTTTATCCCACCAACGTCCCGTATGACTAATTATGTTGTTTTAAAATTTGGTAGTCTTACCAACTCCAGTGTAAGTTCTTGTGTTGATTCTGTTTGATTAGACTATGTTAATTAATTCTTACGTTGTTTTTGTGAATATTTTGGAGCTTATATGTGTAAATGCATTGCCCACCTGGCTTACTCGTTAGCATATAACCTGAGTATTATGTTACAAGTTTGGTTGTATGAAAAATTGTAAAGGTTTATTTGCATAAGCGTTCAATTTGAAATTGTATATTTCTGTGATAACTTATGGATTTTGGTAGGCTGAGAGTTTCTTTGACGTGGAGTAATTTCTGCACAATGTGCTTTTTCTTCCCATATTAGTACTAATTTCCAAGCAGTGCAATTTGTAGTCATTTTCAGTATTCTGATTCTGAAACTTTAGTAAGATTCATATTTCTGTGTTTTGTTAAAACTTGTAGAAATCTAGTTGTATTTATTACTAAAGAGGGTGTTAAGTTCCTTGTCTCAGGGTACAGGTGCTTCCATTAGTGGCAGTGATTGCAGTTTCATGGTAGCTTTTCAGTATGGCTCCATTGTCTTGTTTAATGTTTGCGAACATGAGGTTGATAGGTATCTAAAAATTGTGGAAAGACATGCATCAGGTTTACTTCTGGAAATGAGAAAGGATGGTAAGCTTTTACGTCCTCTGTTATAGACACTGATTCACTCACATATTGCTACTTGTAATTTGATAGCATAAAAGTTTGATACATCTTGCATAAATTGCATCAAATCTTAACAGAAGAAGAAAGTTATTTTGCATCTTGCTCAAGCAAAAATGAATTAGTTGTTGTTAAGGAGTGGGTAAATCAATAAAACTGCTTACTGAGCTACAGATGCCTCTTCTCTATTCGTCTCCAGCTTGGTAAATTTATGTTATTTTTTCTTTGCACCAAGGTCTACTCAACTCATTTGATTTGAGACTGATCCGTACAAATGCATATAGTCACTGGCAAACCATTTGCATTGGGCTTGCCTGGGTGAGTGGAACCCTTTTACAGTGCAGTGGACCCTCAAAGTAAAATATTTATATTAACCTCAAAGAATCATCCATCATGTGATATCAGTGAAACCAAGTTAGAATGGTAGTCGATCACTTTTAATGAGACCAAAAAATTGTATGAACCCAGCGAGTTTATTTACCACAGAGGGCTCAGTTGGTCTTCACATTTTCATTGTTTATCATCTGCAGTTGATTGTTAGACTTATTGTTTCCTCAAATTATAGAAGCTGCATGAGATGTCACATGTTGTGACTTTGCTGTTTTTTTGAACTTAAATATGAACCAAAAATAGTTCAAATGCACTTGACGATGCTTTATAAACTACAGAGTACGAGGTGATACAGAAGCCAACCATGGATACATGGATGAAAGGGGGATTGGATCACATCATGTTACAGTTCTTGAACATTGATGGAATCCGTGTAATTGGTAGTATTTTAGGTCAAAGTGTTGCTCTTGACTACTATGTACGCCAGGTATGTATCATATGATCTTAGAAGTGTCTACATGGTTGAATTTATTTGATAATACTGCTCAGAAATTTGTTTCTTCTCTTAGGTTGATGGAATGGTTGCAGAATTCACTGACATAAACCGTGGGATGGAGAAAACTGGAACATTTACCATGGAGAGCAAAAAACTTTTTCAACTTGTGGGAAAGGCAAATTCTAATCTCGGTGATGTGATTCTTAAGCTTGGTCTTTTTGAGAGGTAAGGGTATTTTGAAGGAATATTGAGTTATATTATAACTAAATTGTTGTTTATGTGGCTTTTAATTTTTGGGGAGATAAATATATGGTTTGTGATAGATTATTAATGTGATTAACCAGTAGTTGTAGTTTCTGTAATTTGGACAAGCAACAATAGGACAGAAGCATTTTTCAGCACATCATACAGGATCTTAATTTACATCATACAGCACTTGAAAGGTAGGAAAATAAGCAATAATTATAGTGTTTGTATTTCTCCAATGCTGGTTTTTGAAACTTGAAATCTTTAGAAAGCACTAGGACTATATCTGATGAAAGAAAATAGATGTGAAAGCAAAACTGATTGCAAGTTGCAACATGCAGAAAATTAAATGAACTGAAATGTTAAGTAAGAGTAAAAGGGGAATGAAGGTACAGGGTAGCCTGGGTATGACACCTACGGTTTTATTTTTATGGAAGAAACAAAGAACACCTAGGGTACTTCGCCATCCCTTCACCATCTCACACAAGAATTAGAAGATGCATCACTCATCAAACAGATTATCCGGATTTTCTATATTTCTTCATGAGCTCGCATTAGGCACATGGCTAACTTCATTCATACAATTAAAACTTGAGCGAAGTACCTATGTTATTAACAAGAACAACCCACCCAAATGAGCACCTCATTTCTGTCACCAAACCACTTGAGAAGTAAGGGTATATT